>JAVXUP010002666.1:0-115599 GCA_033070095.1 Escallonia herrerae
CCCCCTTCCCCGCCACGTGGCCTTCCCCCTTCCCCCCGCCCCCCCCCCCATGCCCAACCGCAACAAAGAGTTGCAGTTGGCCCCCCTTCCCCCGCCACGTGGTGTCCCCCTTCCCCGCCACGTGGCCTTCCCCCTTCCCCCCCCCCTCCCCTCCCCCGCCACGTGGCCTTTCCCCTTCCCCCCGTCCTCCCCTCCCCCGCCACGTGGACTTCCCCCTTCCCCCATGGCCCCCCTTCCCCCCATCCTCCCCTTCCCCCCTGGCCCCCCCATGCCCAACCGCAACAAAAAGTTGCCCGTCGGCCCCCTTCCCCGGCCCCGTCCCCCCTCCCCCGCCATGTGGCCCATCCCCCTCCCCCCCTCCATGCCCAACCACAACACTTTGTTACGGTTGGCATCCTAATCACAACAAAGAGTTGCGGTCCCCCGTGATGTCCCCCCCATGGCCCCCCTTCCCCCTCCGTGATGCCACGTGGTGTCCTTCCCCCCTCACTCACGGATTTTTTTTCTGTCTTCTTTCTCTCTCTCCTTCACTTTTTTCTCTTTATAATCCTTCCTCCCCGAACCCTTTCTTCCACTCTCCATCATCTGTACCAACTGTCTTCATACTCCATATCTCACCTACATAGTCTCCACAACAATACAAACAAAAAAAATTTAGGCTAGAAGATCGGATGATAACCGCTAGAAGATCGGTGGATTTTTCTTTAAATATATCAAGTCAAAACAAGTAAGTATTTTGAATTTTATTATAATTCAATGTTAATTTCAAAGTTCAAAAATAGTCATTGTAGACTCAAATCGAAGATAACGAAAATACAAATTGAAGGAAACAAAAATCAGATCAATCGGAGATCGGATGAGCGGTATTACATTTATAGATTCCAAAATAGCGATTTTTTAGGGGGTCAAAATTAGGATTTTTCACGAATTTAAAAAAAATAGCTAGAGCTAGATTTTTCCAAAGTACAAAAAAAATACCCTAGTTATTTTTAAAAGATCTATATCAGGAAAAAGTTTCAGATTTTTCCAAAGACCGGAAAGGGGTTAACTCATACGGGGAACCTTGTAACTTTGCAGTGTAATTTAAAATATCAAGCCAGCGCGATTTCACGCGAAACTTTTATGAGAACCCTAGGATGTTGGGAGTTCCATCTCCTAGGAATTCAGGCCATTCCGAAGTCGTTAGCTATTTTTTGGCCGAACGGGCTTTTAAGCGCTCGATTCGGACACCGGTTCGGGATTTTTGGGCGAAAAGTTCGTAGAATACTTTTTAGATCAAGAATGAATTCGAAGCTTAAAATAACATTTCAAAGCACTTTTAAGATTGTTCTGATGCCAGGGGCATTTTGGTAATTTGCCACCCCGAGAGGGGTATTTTGGTAATTTTACGGTGTTAAGTTTTTCAAAGGACTTTTTAGTCCAGAAATGTAAGTAAAACACCTGAAAGGTTGTTTTGAAGCTGGTTTGGGGCGTTAGGGTGATAATGAACCCCCGGGGGCATTTCGGTAATTTGCCGCTCATCGGGGGTATTTTGTTAATTGAACGTTGTAACACAACTGGAGGAAATAATTTTTATGTAAGACACCAGAAAAGTTATTTTAAAGTTGTTCTGAGATGTTTGTTGGGTCGATGGCTGCCAGGGGGTATTTTGCATAAGTTGGGGGTGTTTTGGTAACTCATCCCCTTTAAAATTTGATAAAGGAAATATTTGGTATATAATTGATATAATACATTTAAAAAGTGGTTTTAAAGCGGTTTTGAGGTGTTGGGGCTGTAGCGGCCATCAGGGGGTATATTGCTAAATAACCACGTTGGCGCTAAATTTTAGGGAACTAGCGTAATTAAGCGTTCGGAGTGGTGAGAAGTGAGGAATTATTTTAATACATTGAAATAATGAGATAATGACTATTGCTAATGCATTGGTAAGCTAGGTTAAAGATCCATTTATAGTTTTGGAATGTAAATATTATGGATGCTAAGTTGGTTTACGATTATATGTTGTTCTTAGATATATGGATTTCAACGCCGGACTTCATGATACATCTATCCTATATGATGACGATGACCACGTCGCGAGGCACGTATTTGACGGTGTCGATAGGGGTGTTTTGGAAACAATTCAAAGCACAAGTCACCACGATGAGTGGGTACTAAACGAGGAACAAATACAATTATTACACCGTCAAAATTTATCTATGTTCACCGTATTGATGTACTTACATACATCAATACGGTGGTTAGTTATATCTTGACCTTCGCTCGTAGTCTATTCTTCTTGTTACATAGGCTTGATAACCTTTTTTATGAATTGGATGCAGACTACTATCATTCCACTAGCGTGTCGACATTTTAAGGGGGAAGCCATCATGAGTAAAACAATGATAGATCCTTGGACGGTCGTGACGATAGAAAATCGACCAAAGCAATATAACAGTCATGATTGCGGGATTTACGTCCTCAAGTACATGGACTACATAGCTCGCTCAGATGTGCTCGAATATGATACGTGGTCTCGAAATGATGCCTTGACGTTCAGATATATGATAGCTTGGGAGCTGAAAAAAGGGTGTAGTTAGACGCCTTCCTTACCATTATCCTGAGATGTAGTAGGCATTCGTATGTTTTATTATTACTATTGTTGGATTTTGGATATTAAGGTATGAAATTGAATTAGCCTTATTATTACTATTGTTCGATTTTGGACACTGGGCTAACTAGCGTGCCTAAGGTACAATGAGAAAAAAAAGTAACAAAAAAAATTACGTAATTTTTCAGAAGTTATGAATGGGCCCTAAGTGTGCCCGAACAGGCCCTTCATAGGAGAACCCAAAAAATAATGTGTCTCATTTTTTCTCGAAATTGATACAAATGGGCTAACTAGCGTGCCTAAGGTGCAATGAGAAAAAAAAAGTGACAAAAAAAATACGTAATTTTTCGGAGGTTATGAATTGGGCGGTCCTAAAGTGTGCCCGAACAGGCCCTTCATAGGAGAACCCAAAAAATAATGTGTCTCGTTTTTTTTTCTTCTGAAATTGATACAAATGGGCAAACTAGCGTGCTTAAGGTGCAATGAGAAAAAAAGTGACAAAAAAAATTACGTAATTTTTCGAAGTTATGAATTGGGCCCTAAAATGTGCCCGAACAGGCCCTTCATAGGAGAACCCAAAAAATAATGTCTCGTTTTCCGAAATTGATACAAATGGGCTAACTAGAGTGCCTAAGGTGCAATGAGAAAAAAAAAGTGAAACAAAAAATTACGTAATTTTTCAGAAGTTATGAATTGGGCCCTAAAGTGTGCCCGAACAGGCCCTTCATAGGAGTACCCAAAAAATAACGTGTCTCGTTTTTTCCCGAAATTGATACAAACGGGCTAACTAGCGTGCCTAAGGTGCAATGAGAAAAAAAAAGTGACAAAAAAAATTATATAATTTTTCGGAAGTTATGAATTGGGCCCTAAAGTGTGCCCCAACAAGCCCTTCATAGGAGAACCCAAAAAATAATGTGTCTCATTTTTTCCGAAATTGATACAAATGGGCTAACTAGCGTGCCTAAGGTGAAATGAGAAAAAAAAAGTGACAAAAAAAATTACTTAATTTTTCAAAAGTTATGAATTGGGCCCTAAAGTGTGCCCGAACAGACCCTTCATAGGAGAACCCAAAAAATAACGTGTCTCGTTTTTTCCTGAAATTGATACAAATGGGCTAACTACCGTGCCTAAGGTGCAATGAAAAAGTGACAAAAAAATTACGTAGTTTTTCGGAAGTTATGAATTGAGTTCTAAAGTGTGCCGAACAGGCCCTTCATAGGAGAATCCAAAAAATAACGTGTCTCGTTTTTTTCTGAAATTGAAACAAATGGGCTAACTAGCGTACCTAAGGTGCAATGAGAAAAAAAAGTGACAAAAAAAATTACGTAATTTTTCGAAAGTTATGAATTGAGCCCTAAAGTGTGCCCGAACAGGCCCTTCATAGGAGAACCCAAAAAATAACGGGTCTCGTTTTTTCTCAAAATTGATACAAATGGGCTAACTAGTGTGTCTAAGGTGCAATGAGAAAAAAAAAGTGACAAAAAATTATGTAATTTTTCAGAAGTTATGATTTGAGCCCTAAAGTGTGCCCGAACAGGCCCTTCATAGGAGAACCCAAAAAATAACGTGTCTCGTTTTTTTTCCGAAATTGATACAAATGGGCTAACTAGCGTGCCTAAGGTGCAATGAGAAAAAAAAGTGACAAAAAAAATTACGTAATTTTTCGGAAGTAATGAATTGGGCCCTAAAGTGTGCCCGAACAGGCCCTTCATAGGAGAACTCAAAAAATAATGTGTCTCGTTTTTTTTCCAAAATTGATACAAATGGGCTAACTAGCGTGCCTAAGGTGCAATGAGAAAAAAAAGTGAAAAAAAAATTACGTAATTTTTCGGAAGTTATGAATTGGGCCCTAAAGTGTGCCCGAATAGGCCCTTCATAGGAAAACCCAAAAAATAATGTGTCTCGTTTTTTTCCGAAATTGATACAAATGGGCTAACTAGCGTGCCTAAGGTGCAATGAGAAAAAAAGTGACAAAAAATTACGTAATTTTTCGGAAGCTATGATTTCAAAAACCAAATCACAAATTTAAACATTATAAAAGTTCAATTTATACAACTGAAACATTAACCCTAACACTCATCATCATCATCGTCCTCCTCGACCATACTGCCAGGTTCGATACCTAACACTTTATAATGGTTTCTCTTGTCATGATCAGTCATCTTATTACACAACGCACACTTTCGCAATTTTTTTGACCCGTTGCTTCTTCAATCGGATTCTTCATGCGTATTGCTCGTTTTCGCCCTTTTGTTTGAGAAATAATTGGATAAAAAATGTCGTCCTCCTCACCTTGTAGGCTAGTGCCGTCAATGACTGGCTGTGAAGCTCGATTGAATCTACCAGCTGGAGTCGTCCGACTAGTCGGAGTGTCCCGTCTTTCTGGTAATGCCATCCTAAACTGTGCAAGGTTAGCCTTATCCCGTGCGGCTGCTTCAACTTGATACCTGTACCCATCAAATGTTGACGCTGCATCCAATGATAAACCGTGCATGATGTTACAAAGGTGATTATATCGCAGCGTCTCAGATTGCTCGAAATCAACTGAAACATTGGGCACGTAAGGAATGTGACCGTGGACTCTATTGGCTTCCTTCGTCCACCGTTCCAAGATATACTGTGGAGGGATTTCACGAGCATTCTTGGCGCTAAATACCCTCAACGCGTGTCGACAAAGTATACCTTTATGCTCAAACAGTTGACAGTTGCAATTAACCAACCCGGTGTCCATACAAACTGCTACGGTAAAATGTCTTCTGCTCCTCGGAGCCGACGAAGAGCACGGATTGGCAAAATTCGTCACATTTGTCAAAGCATAAACCTTGATCACTCTGGTGGAATACTCGTGCAACTTTGTCATGCTATATTGATTCGACTTTAGTAGTTCCTCTTGAAACTGTCTAAACATTTCCTTGGTATAGACTTGAGCCGCATGAGCCTCCAAAGGTGAAAAAACTACTATAGCTCTTTCTCTGTAAACTGTAGCCGCGTCGGCTTCTCTCTCAAGGAAAAATTGCTTGTCAAGGGCTTTCTGCATCTCTAGTACGAACTCTGTTATACTTGAAGAATGGCCTACGTACCCATCAAAGAATGCATTCATACCTTCGCTTCTCGAGGTCGTAGTCATTCCGGCTGCAAAAAACTTCTTGGTGTAGGCACCGACCCACTGTGTCTTGATCTCATACAACGATTGTAACCATTCATGATTGTGCAAATGGTAGTCATCCATTAACTTGGCCCACCTCTCCTCGAACACGTCTACCGTCAACGATTTCTTCACACATGTATTAAAGTCAGTCTTGAATGTCGGATGGTTTGCATATACATTGTGAAGCCGTTCAGGATATTTGTTGCTTATGTGCCATGTGCACAGGCCATGGTGAGTATCTGGAAGGACCTTAGCGATTGCATTTTTCATTGCCAGATCTTGGTCGGTGATGATGGTCTTTGGAGGAATATGATACATTGCTTTAAGCCACGTTTCAAATAACCACGTAAATGACTCCTCCGTCTCATCCCTAAGCAGGGCAAAGCCAAACAAGATTGACTGATAGTGGTGGTTCACCCCGGTGAACGGAGCAAAAGGCAACCCAAAATTTTGGTAAGCAGCTCTAGAACGGGCATCTGCCCAAAATATAGTACTAATGCGGTTCTCATCATCCAGTTGGAGACTATAGAAAAAGCCAGAATTCTCACTCTGAAGGTGCCTAAAGATATCAAGTGTAGTTTGAGAATCACTCTTACCGAAAGACTTTCTCCTCTGAGCACGAAGTTCATTTCGAAGGTCTACTTCATTGAAACTCAACTTGTCAATCCCCCCAGCCTGGCTTGAGAAAACCCTCATCATTCTAGATGGTGGAATTTTAGCCTCGGCCATTGTAAATATCAGTTGTCTGTGTGCCGCGCTTATTTCTCGGTGTTGATGAACTTGACCAATCTTACTAGGGGTCATTAACTGATGATTATGGCTCAACTCCACTCCCGTCACAACCCAACGATTTTCATTTTTTTGGTGTACTGCATACACATGGGCCTTGCAGCCAGTACCCGGAAATGTGTCGCGTTTTCTTTGTCTTGATGGTCCTTCGTCACTGATCCGAACAACCGGGGGTACATCCAGTGCTCTTCTATGACACTCAAATAGTCTTCCACAAATTTGATCTGTATTCGCCCGTTTTCTAGTAGTCGTAGTTCTAATACCTAAACCTATCATTTTCGAATATGCTCTATAGTATGCTTCAACTTCGTCCAGTGTTTGAAAAACTTGACCCAAGTAAGGTGGATCAGAATCTTCACAAAAAGTATTTCTTCCAGTTGCATCCATATTTATACTGAAATCTAAAAAATAAAAATTATATCATTCTCAACAAGTCATAGAATAAAATAAAATAAAAATAAAGACTCTTTCCTCCAGTTGCTCAAAATTTTACAACGTTCAATTACCAAAATACCCCTGATGAGCGGCAAATTATCGAAATGCCCCCGGGGGTTCATTATCACCCTAACGCCCCAAATCAGCTTCAAAACAACCTTTCAGGTGTTTTACTTACATTTCTGGACTAAAAAGTCCTTTGAAAAACTTAACACCATAAAATTACCAAAATACCCCTCTCTGGGTGACAAATTACCAAAATGCCCCTGGCATCAGAACAATCTCAAAAGTGCTTTGAAATGTTATTTTAAGCTTCCCGAATTTATTCTTGATCTAAAAAGCATTCTACGGACTTTTCGCCCAAAAATTCCGAACCGGTGTCCGGATCGAGCGCTTAAAAACCTGTTCGGCCAAAAAAAAGCTAACGACTTCGGAATGGCCCGAATTCCTGGGGGATGGAACTTCCCAACATCCGAGGGTTCTCATAAAATTTTCGCACAAAATTGCGCTGGCTTGATATTTTAAATTACACTGCAAAGTTACAAGGTTCCCCGTATTAGTTAACCCCTTTCTGGTCTTTGAAAAAATCTGAAATTTTTTCCCTGATATAGATCTTTTAAAAATAACTAGGGTCTTTTTTTTTGTATTTTGGCAAAATCTAGCTCTAGATATTTTTTATTAATTCGTGAAAAATCCTAATTTTGACCCCTAAAAAATCTCTATTTTGGAATTTATAAATATAATACCGCTCATCCAATCTCCGATTGATCTGATTTTTGTTTCCTTCAATTTGTATTTTTTTTATCTTCGATTTGAGTCTACAATGACTATTTTTGAACTTTGAAATTAACATTGAATTATAAGAAAATTTAAAATACTTACTTGTTTTGACTTGATATATTTAAAGAAAAATCCACCGATCTTCTAGCATAAATTTTTTTTGTTTGTATTATTGTGGAGACTATGTAGGTGAGATATGGAGTATGAAGACAGTTGGTACAGATGATGGAGAGTGGAAGAAATGGTTCGGGGAGGAGGGATTATAAAGAGAAAAAAGTGAAGGAGAGAGAAGAAAGAAGACAGAAAAAGAATCCGTGAGTGAGGGGGAAGGACACCACGTGGCATCACGGAGGGGGAAGGGGGGGCCATCACCGGGGGGGGGGGGAAGCCATCACGGGGTACTGTAACTCTTTGTTGCAGTTGGGCATGGAGGGGGGGAGGGGACAGGCCACGTGGTGGGGGAGGGGGGACGGGGCCATGTGGCGGGGGAAGGGGGCCAACCGTAACTCTTTGTTGCGGTTGGGCATGGGGGGGCCATGGGGGGAGGGGAGGACGGGGGAAGGGGGGGCCATGGGGGAAGGGGGAAGGCCACGTGGCGGGGGAGGGGAGGACGGGGGGAAGGGGGGCCATGGGGGAAGGGGAAAGGCCACGTGGCCGGGAAGGGGGACACCACGTGAAGGGGGACACCACGTGGCGGGGGAAGGGGGGCCAACTGTAACTCTTTGTTGCAGTTGGGCATGGGGGGAGGACAGGGGGATGGGGGGCCATGGGGGAATGGGGGATGGGGGGAAGGGGGGCCATGGGGGAAGGGGGAGTGAGAGGGGGGCGCAACCACAACAAATAGTTGCAGTTGGGTTTTTGTGAAGAATAATTACAACCGCTAGAAAGAGTAGCGGTTTGGTGGAGAAATAAGTTTTTTTCCACCGGTAGACAGGGATCGGCTCCCATATATAACAACTTCCACCACCGGCCACCATTGTCACTGGCTTCCACAGCCACCACCGTTGCAGCAACCCATACCCTGTCCTTGGTTAAGTCTCTGCCGCCACCACACCATCTCATCGCTGCATTACCGAGTAGCCCAACCTCACTATACTCAGCACACCTACTGTTGCCACCGACAAGACCCACCTTGACTTTTACCCGCCACCACCACCACCTTCACTTCCAATCTGATCCAGATCCCCTTTTTATTTTCATATCGGTTCAAGCCACGACACGCCCATGAGGCTCTCTGTCATAACCTGAGGACACGTCGAGGAGCCAGAAAGTGCGACAGTGAGACGGTGTTATGGCGACAAAGGTTCAACATTTGATGAATTAATTGGATAATTTGTAAATTTGATGTAGAGCTTGTAGTACATTTTGAAAGCGAGGCTGTTTGAAGTGAATAATGACGCGCAATCTATTGGAGTTGAAGAAGCAGTAGAAATTGGGGATTATAAGTGATCGGAATGGGAGGATAAGGATGACAGATGGGGTGAGGAAGATAAGAGTGGGGATGGAGGATAATCGTGGGTGGCTTAGGACAAGGATTTGAAGCGGATGAAGGCGAATTTTGACGAGTTGTGCGGCGAGGATAAGATTCTGGTGTCCCGACGACATTGAGGCCAGATTGGCAAGGACAGATTGTATTTGGTGGTGGTGGTGATGCGATTGGCTGGTGATGGTGATGCTGATCTGTTGTGGGTGCGGCAGCGGCGTTGGTGATTCCTGTGGGTGATTTGGGTGATGCCCCAAGCTGTCTGGTGATTATGTGGTTGTGGTGGTGATGATGCGGTGGTTGGCCCTGTTGCAGTGTAACGATGATGTGATACCCTCATACCCCGAACGTATCAAAAAATTATTCAACACTGAGTTGATTAATAACAGGAATTATTTTATTGAGTAACTTCCTAATGGCGTTAATTAAGTGGCGGGAAGTGGGAAGAGGTGTCAGTGTAGCTTTGGAGTCAAAGTGGAATTTTCCTAATTTAGAGGGGCAGAAAGTTAATTACATAAAGTTTACGGGTTATTTTATAAATATGAAAACCATTGGGGTCAATTCATAAATTTTGAAACAAAGTATGCCCAGATGCCAAGTGTTCAAGGAGAATTTATTACCGGTTGCCACCTCATGCTAAGGTGGTGACTAAGTGAATGTGAAAATTTAAGTAATGGATGTGTTGAAATTTCAGGTGAACCAAGAATAGGGAGAAGAGAACAAAGCAAAAGAACAGAAAACAAACCAGAGAGAGAGCACGCGGGAAGAATTTGACCTAGATTCTCTTAAGGTGAATCTTCACCTAGTTGCTATAAACTGGATATGTTTCAATTTCGGGTGTAAAAATTTTATTGGTATGTGTGAGTTTACGGTACAGTGTGTGGGTTCATGTGTGTGTGTTTGGGTGCAGTGCGGTGCGGTGAGGGTAGGCACTGTGAGTGCTTGCTGTGGTTCTGTGTGTGTGTATTTTGGCATAATATAGTGTGTTTAAAGGCTTTGGGTGTGGGCAAAAGTGGGTTAACTCGTGTGTTTAGGTAGGCATATGCGTGTAAAGTGGGTTGCTGGGTTTTGGTTCATGGCTGTGACAGTGTGCTTATAGGTACAATTCAAAGGCTGATTGTGTTAATGTGAATAAGAGTAAAGGAGGGTGAGTTTCAGTGGGTTGTCGAGGGATTGGTGGGTGTTTTATGTGTGCAAGTGTGTGTTGACTGTGTGTGTGTGCTGACTGTGTGTGTGTGTGTGTGTTCGAGTAAGTATGCGTGTGATCGTGCATGTTGTAAGTATATATATAGGTGTTAATATATGTGTTTAAGTGTTGTAGTGAGTTTATTAGAGGAATTAGAGGTGTATAGATGGGTAGCAGTGGAAGGAAGTGAGTATGTGGGATGGCTGTGTCTCGGTCACATGAAGAAGATAAAGTCTATGTGTGAAAAATGTGTTTTAGTGTGTGATTTGATCCAAATAGTGACTGAAATCGTCGCTAATACTAGAAATTCAATTAGGCAGATTTTTACGAATTTCAAACAAATGGTTAGAGCCACATTTAGCCAAAGTACAAAAAAAAAGACCCCAATTATTTTTGGTATATCTACATCAGGGAAAAATTTCAGATTTTTCCGAGGGCTGGAAATAGGTTCATTGATACGGGAAACCATGAAACTTTACAGTATAATTTAAAATATTAAACGAGCGCGATTTGGCACGAAACTTTTATGGGGACCTTAGGATGTTGATAAGTTTTTTTTTCTCAAGATTTTGGGCCATTTTGAGGCCGTTTGCTATTTTTTCGCTGAACCGACTTTTAAGCGCTCGGTCCGGACACCGGTCCAAGATTTTCGGACGAAATTTTTTTAAAATACCTTTTAGCTTGGAAATGACTTCGGGAGAGTAAAAATAACGTTGTATGTGCTTTTAAGATTTGTTTAGTGCCGGGAACCCTCGTGGGGGGGTATTTTAGTAAATTGCCACCAGAGAGGGGTATTTTGGTAATTCTCTTGATAGAGTTTTCAAAGGACTTTTAGTCCGAAAAGGGTTGTAAAACACCTGTAAGGTTGTTTTGGAGTTGATTTGAGGTGATTGGAGTCATAGTGGACCCAGAGACATTTTGGTAATTTGCCATTAGAAGGAGGGAATTTTGGTAATTTTACATTGTGAACTCCAAACTTTGCGAATGCCTTAATTGAGCATTCTAAAATAACAAGAAGCGGGGAATGAGATGAAAATCCCTAAATGAAGGGTATCAGCACTAGTGTGGTGCTCGACTATGTTAAAGACCTGCCTGTTAGGTTGGATTAATCGACCGCTATAGAACACGGTAAATAACTGATGAAATAAAAGTAGAATAATTTTATATTGTGATGGTTAGTGGCTAACGAGTAAAATCTTATTTGAATAGGTGACCCTGCTCGCGGCAGTTTGAAATTATTAAGCTCGTCGGCTAAAAGCCAGCCAGGTAAGGATAGTACGACTCTTTGCATGCTACGAAATTGCTCCTCGTGGCATACCCATCGTTGTTAGGGTGAAGTATGATGAATGTTTTATGGTGAATACGAGGTATTGGCAGTTGTTGTGCCTATACCTCTTGTACTTGAAATATTGTTGTGGTTTTCAACTAGCTTGTTTCCTAACCTACTTTGTGAGCGTTAGTGATGATTTCGGGTTACCTTGTTGAACCTCGGTCGTATACTTGACTGAAATTTCTTGTTGAGTGGTTTGTTGAATCGAGGATATGGGGTGGACTCAGTTTCCTTAGTCCGTTAAGTTGTTGTATTATGTGCTTTGACGATAGCATGGTTTAGGGACAAATAACTCTTCGTGAGTTCCCTTCTTGTGCTTGCTGTCTCTTTTATTTATCTGAGACTGAGATGAACATCCCGGAGCATGGGACATTATGTGAAAGAAGGGCCAGTGAAACATAATCACTGACAAACAGGATGTAGGGCTCGCGGTTCGAGTTAGTCATGTCGATTGAGTCCAGTCAGTCCGGTCGGTGTCTGCATTGCATTTGACTTTATTATGACATTGTGATTTTAATGGCTTATATTTTATTGATGTTTAATTTGGCGATTTAGTGTTCACGTGCATTGTAGTCGGTTAGTTAGTTCGGTCAGTCCAGTTCATTAAATGTGGTGATAATGTTGTTCTGTTGGGCCTTAAAGCTCTCAATCTGACTAAAAGAAAAGAAAACATGTTGCTTGATCCATTGAATTGATGTTATGTCATCCTTTGAAATTCTGGATTCTTGATATCGTTGAGATTGATTATCATTTCTCCCAAGGCTGTCACTTTGTTGTCTGCGTTGTTCCTCATATTATCTTTACTGGGCGATTTGCGCTCATTCCTTACCTGTAATGTTTCAGGCAGTCAGGGCAAAGTAGGGAAAACTTTCAGGAAAGGGAAGGAGAAGGAGCTTAATCAGTAGACCAAAAAGTAAGACGGCGATATGCGCATTTTGGGAACTAGACATTTTGTGTAAATATTTTCGCTGTGCTCATGTTGAGCTTTACGATGAAATTTTTTTGTAAGGATGGCTTTTTGTGAAACCTTATGTATGTTCAAGGATGTTTTTAAAATTGCTATGTATCGACCGGGTTTATAATGCAATCATGACTGACGACCCAGCTCTGGTGACATCATTAGGGTTGGGGGTGTTCTAGTGATGTCACAGGTTGGTATCAGAGCATAGGCGTATGATCCTATAGACTAGGCGTAGATATTAAGCGTTTACGGGGACAGAAAAGTGTCGAAGTAACTTGTATCGTGTTGTAAATCTGATGTGAGTTTGTATGCCTTGCAGGAGATTATGGCTGGAGCAGGATGGATTGATGAGCACATCATGGCCGGGGATGAGGAAGAGTCCTGGCCAATTGACGAGGAGCCTGAGGAAATAGATTTATCGGGGCCAGAGGATGGGGAGGAGGAACAGGAAGAGACTGAACCTGAGGTGCCAGTGGGATTTGTGAAGGTTGGTAACAGTGTGTATCGGGCACATCAGGTGGAAAACTTTTGGAAACAAAGGTATATTGAGGTGGTGAGGGAAATGGATCACCTGGTGTATCAGGCGAAGGACGTAGAAAAGTTGGAGCGACGTCGTCGTGAGGATGTGGCACGAGTGAACAAAAGGGAATAGTATACCTTTGATGCGGGGAGAAAGGTGGTTCGGATGATGCATGATGGGTTATGAGAAACTCATCCGGCGAGGCTGATGCCGAGGGATCAACGAGAAATGCTCCTCAATGAGGAGTATTGGTACATGGTACTCGCTCAAGAACGGAATAGGTTTTCTCTAGTTTAGAACGAGAAGGAAAAAGAGGGAGGGGCAACGTGTAGGAATGTATAGAGTTTGTCTGTACCAAATGTATGTTGTATAAATAAAATATTGTACTTACGGGCGAAGAAGATGTTATAGGTAAGAATTTTAATTGTGTTTATGTCAGGAATGGCTCGTCAATTGCGGAACCGGGTGATACCCTTAGTGGAGGAGGCTGTCTGGTGATTATGTGGTTGTGGTGGTGATGCGGCGGTGGTTGGCCCTGTTGCAGTGTAACGATGATGTGATACCCTCATACCCCGAACGTATCAAAAAATTATTTAGCACTAAGTTGATTAATTAACAAGAATTATTTTATCGAGTAACATCTTAATGGCGTTAATTAAGTGGCAGAAAGTGGGAAGAGGTGTTAGTGTAGCTTTGGGGTCAAAGTAGAAATTTTCTAATTTAGAAGGGCAGAAAGTTAATTACATAAAGTTTATGGGTCATTTTATAAATATGAAAACCATTGGGGTCAATTCATAAATTTTGAAAACAAAGCATGCCCAGATGCCAAGTGTTCAAGGAGAATTTATTACCGGTTGCCACCTCATGCTAAGGTGGTAACTAAGTGAATGTGAAAATTTAAATAATGGATGGGTTGAAATTTCAGGTGAACCAAGAAGAGGGAGAAGAGAACAAAGCAGAAGAACAGAAAACAGACCAGGGAGAGAGAGCACACGAGAAGAATTTGACCTAAATTCTCTTAAGGTGAATCTTCACCTAGTTACTATAAACTGGATATGTTTCAATTTCGGGTGTAAAAATTTAGTAGTATGTGTGAGTTTACGGCACAATGTGTGGGTTCATGTGTGTGTGTGTGTGTGTGTGTTGGGTGCGGAGCGGTGATGGTAGGCACAGTGAGTGCTTGCGGTGGTTCTGTGTGTGTGTATTCTGGCATATTATAGTGTGTTTAAGGGCTTTGGGTGTGGGCAAAAGCGGGTTAACCCGTGTGTTTAGGTAGGCATATGCATGTAAAGTGGGTTGCTGGGTTTTGGTTCATGGCTGTGACAGTGTGCTTGTAGGTATAATTCGAAGGCTGATTGTGTTAATGTGAATAAGAGTAAAGGAGGGTGAGTTTCAGTGGGTTGTCGAGGGATTGGTGGGTGTTTTGTGTGTGCAAGTGTGCGTTGATAGTGGGTGTGTGCTGACTGTGTGTGCGCGCGTTCGATTAAGTATGCGTGTGACCATGCATGTTGTAAGTATATATATATATATATATATATATATATATATATATATATATATATATATATATATATATATATGTGTGTGTGTGTGTGTGTGTGTGTGTGTGTGTGTGTGTTAATATATATGTTTAAGTGTTGTAGTGAGTTTATTAGAGGAATTAGAGGGTGTATAAATGGGTAACAGTGGAAGGAAGTGAGTATGTGGGATGGCTGTGTCTCGGTCACATGAAGAAGATGAAGTCTGTTTTAGTGTGTGATTTGATCCAAATAGTGACTGAAACCGTCGCTAATATTAGAAATTCAATTAGGCAGATTTTCACAAATTTTAAACAAATGGTTAGAGCTAGATTTAGCCAAAGTACAAAAAAAAGGCCCCAGTTATTTTTGGGATATCTACATCAGGAAAAAAATTCATATTTTTCCGAGGGATGGAAAGGGGTTAACTGATATGAGGAACCGTGAAACTTTACCGTATAATTTAAAATATCAAACGAGCGTGATTTGGCACGAAATTTTTATGGGGACCTTTGGATGTTGATAAGTTTTTTTTCTTAAGATTTTGGGTCATTCTGAGGCCGTTTGCTATTTTTTTGCCGAACCGACTTTTAAGCGCTCGGTCTGGACACCGATTCTGGATTTTTGGACGAAAATTTTCTAAAATACCTTTTAGCTTGGGAATGACTCCAAGAGGGTAAAAATAACATTTTAAGTGCTTTTGAGATTTGTTTAGTGCCTGGAACTCTCGTGGGGGGGGGGGGGGGGGCATTTTAGTAAATTGCCACCGAAGAGGGGTATTTTGGTAATTCTCCAGTTCGGCGGTGGTGGTTTCCAACCTACTTGGATAACCTGTTTTTGAGGCCTCAGGTAGCCATCACGGTTAATATGGAAGAGATAGGCGTTAACATGCTCATAAGCTTCATTGATAATGGAAGTAGTTTCAGGAAACGATTGATGAAAGAGGGCAAGTTGATTGCGATGCTTCCACATGGTGTCAAGGATAAAAGTATGGAGAGTGTTCCATGGGACATCATTTCGGTTTGTGGTCGTAAAACCCATAGAATTTTTCTTGCACCATTTAGTGAAAGAAAGCTGGTGATTATTTGCTGTGGGAGTCTTAGCTTGCAGAGTGGCCCAGATGTGGTTGACAATATGGCACTTAGGGAGGCTATGGTCCACGGTTTCATTTAACCCGCATCCATGGGGGCAAGATTTATCAATTAACCAGAGGAGTTTTTCACGAACCAGAAGAGCTTGATGGTTGCATTTCCAAAGGAAAGATTGGAGTCGTGGTGGGCAGGGTACTGTAGACATCCAAGAAGAATTTTCAGAAGGTTGATCATGGGTTTGGATGAGGCTATTATAAGCCTACTTGACTATGCATTCCCCTTTATCTTGGGGCCAGCTAATTGTGTCAATAGCTTCATGGCAATAGGGGAGTGGGATGGCTAAGATATCAGGAACTAGATCAGAGGGTAAACTAGCATAAAGCTTGTGGCTGTTCCATTCCCCATTACAGATGAAGTCGCTAACGGAGATATGGTCGGAGGTTTAAAGAAGCGGCCCAATGAAAAGATCACGAAGTATCCCACGTGGGCAGTGTTATTAAAGGCGCAGGCGCACCTAAGGCGCAAAAGGTCCCTGGAGCCTAGGCGCAAGGCGCAAGGCGCAGGCGCGCGCCTTTTCGAAGCGAGGCGCAAAATTAAAATAAATATAAATAAATAAATAATAGTGCATTAAAACAATAAAATTACATTTAAAAAAACATTTCTTTTTCAGTTCACATCCCCATACACATCCAAATTTGTACATATGTTTAAGTCGTTCACATCCCCATTTTATCGATAATGAGCGTATTAAATAATATCCTCATTTTATGATTAAAAATCTATTAGCGACAAACGAGAATATAAAAAATACACATGACGTGAAAAATAGACAATTCTTATTTTTGAAAGAGCTAATAAAAATGTCACTAAAAGCATATTTACAAGCTTTTTTTTTGTTGAGATTCGTGAGAACTATAACCTCAAAGGTGTAAATACGTGGTCAATGAAGGACATATCTGGAGTTGAAGGTACAATAAATGGAGAACTACCGGCAGTTCACTTTACACGAAGCTCATCACAGAGCTTGATGTGCTCAAAGAATGAGGCTCCAGAGAGAAATGGGATGTTTCCATGGGTGGTTGCCCCTCTCTCTCAAAGATGACCTTCATCTGAGCCCATGATTTCATCATCGTCCCTGAAAACCAACAGCCCATTTCTCTCTCTCTCTCTCTGTGTAATTCTATAGAGATACAGAGAGAGAGTGATATCTATCTATATATATATATATATACATACATAAAAAAACAGGCGCAAGGACGAACAGGGACTGAGTGAAGGAGGGAGGGGGAGAGGGAGAGGGGGAGAGAGAGAGACCAGCGGGGTTGAGGCATGGAGCAGCGGAGTAGCAGCGGCAAGAGCAGCGCCACGGCATCGACAGAGGCAGCAGAGCAACTAGCAGTCAGCGGCGGCGGCGAGGGGACAAGCAATGGCAGCGACGACGGCCACCGGTCACCGGAGCAAGGACGAACTGTCGCACGCAGAGTGAAATTGATTTGGATTTGGGGATTTTAGACTTTGGGAGCAAGGACGAACAGGCGCAAGGACGAACAGGCTCCTAGCTTCGCGCCTCCCGCCCCGCTATGCGCCTAGCGCCTGGGCGCCTAGGCTCACAAGGCGCGCGCCTAGTTGAACGCGCTGCGCCTAGCCTAGGCGAGGCGCGGGTTGTGCGCCTGAGCGCGCCTTGCGCCTAGGCGCGCGCCTAATAACACTGCACGTGGGTGCCAATGCTGGTGCCAAAAGGACACACTTTCGCCATTACCTATGCGCCACCTGATGGTTTGGGCGATAATATCTCTTGCCCGGAAAAGCTGCTTCCAAAAAATAGAATTTGTCGATGTAAACGCAGCTTCCCAAATAATGCAATTGGGATAGAATTTGTGTTTCAGGATTTTGGCCCAATTGAGATTAGGATACTTCCACAACTGCCAAATGATGTTCATAAACATTACTTTGTTGAAGAGGGCAGTATTCTGAATGCCCAGACCCCCCCTCATTTTTTGGTTTAGTAATTTTTGCCAGTTGAGAGCATGCCAGTGTTTTTCTCTCTCATTGTGACCCAGAAGAAACTACGGTTTTTCAAGTCGAGTTTGTTAGTGATGTATTCAGAGAGGATACTTGATTGAATAGAGTAAACGGGGATCGAATTTAGGACCGATTTAATGAGCATAGTGCGGCCAGCAAAGGATAGGGTCTTAGTTTTCCACGCCGCTAATTTAGCACGTGCCTGATCAAGAAGATAATTAAACTGGTGGATGGGCAGACGACCTTGACATAAAGGAAACCCAAAGTACTTGTCAAGGCGATCGAATTCATGGATGCCAGAATTTTGTCAAAAATAATTCGGATATTACGGGGAGTGTTCTTAGAGAACATGATTTTGGATATTTCAGAATTCATGTCGAACCCAACGTGATGGGAAAAAACTTTAAAAATGTTGAAAAAATGAGTGCAATTGCCTTTAGTAGCACGTCCGAAAAGGAGGATATCATCGCAAAAAGAAGGTGAGAAACCCCATGCCCGATTTATCAATTTGCCAATCGTGGTAAGGTGAGCCTAGAGTTAACTGCAACTACATTTGTCTACACATGGCTTCGTACTGTGAAACATGGTTTTAAGACGTAAAACGTACATACAGGATCTAAATCCCCTGCAGTTGCTAGGGTTACAATAGGGGTGCTGTAGCCCCAGTAACAACCGTCGGATCGAGTTGGGTGAAAGAGAACGGTTAGGATGAAGCCACATCATCATTTTTAATATCTCTCATTTACTCTCCCAACAAACATCGGCTACTAGTCTCTCTTTCTTTCTTTCTTTCTTTTTCTAATTCTTCAGCCGGCGGCAGAAGGCTACTCCACGCCGTCAACTTTCAGCGATTGATTTTCTGCGACGCACATCCACCTTCCAGCGATCCGACGCCAGATCCAATCTCTCTCCTCCGCCAAACTCCGCAAGGCACGGCGATGGCACATCCGGATCTGAAACTTTCGGCGACGCATTCATTCTCTCTCTCTCTCATCCGACGGCCTGAAAATTACACCTGGCCCCACCTACCTGCATTTTCCGTACGAGGCATCTGGCTTGACGGTGTGGTTGAAGCCATGACTTGTGGTTTGCCCACGTTTCCAACTATTAATGGCGGTCGGGCAGAGATCATTGTACATTGAAAGTCTAGCTTCCACATTGATACTTATAATAATGGTGAACAGGTGACTGAGGTTCCTCGCTATTGATGAGTAGCTTGAAGATTTGATATTGGGATTTTCCTTAGCTTTTGATAAAGAAATCAAGATGGTGATTTTGTTGCCTCTTCTAGTGCTTATGTTCCTTCAGTTAGGCTTACGGAACTTCCTTTCCTTCTGTTCTTCCTCTTATTGTAATTCTTGCAGGCCCAGTGTGCGATTATTTGTTAGTTAAGGATGTCACTGCTCAGAGAACGCACATTTTGGTCTCTTTTGGTACAAGGTATGAGCATCCTCGGCAGGAGGAATCCTCCACAGTTACTTGACATAATTAACTCAACTGAACACGGATGAAAATACGATACAAAAATCGGCCTGAAATTGCACCCAGCCCCACCTTCTGTCGACCCCAGATCTATAGCCCATCTCTCTCCTCCAAAAATTGGCCTACATTGCCATGGAAGAACCATCATCGTCAACTCGTTCGTATGTAATGGGCCAGCTCGGGAGGTGTAGGGGCTTCTGCCGCCGGCCGAAGGAATTGTGGATCCAAAAGAGTGAATGGTCCCCTAGAGACATCGTCGCCGTCGCCGTCCTTGGTTTGTGATTTCAGATTGTTGAATCATTGGTTTCGGAGTCGTCGTTTCGCCAGAAGGTGGATCGTTGGTTCGCGTCTTCAGCCGGTTCACCACCGGATGTGCTGTTGCTGTATCATCGCCGGAAGTTGGAGAGGGTTTTGGCTCCCTATAATTGTCGTCGGTGTACCGTGAGACTTCGTCGGGAATGTCGCCGGCGTAAGGCTTGGTAGATGCGTCGCCGGAATATTGACCGGTGGATGTGGCGTCGCCGTGGACGGCGTGAGGAGCCACTGGTCGATGGAAGGCACGCCGATGTTGGTAGATGCGTTGCCGGAAGATCCTTATGGGTGGCGGTGACGTCGTTGTGTCGCCGTGGACGGCGTGAAGAGCCACTGGTCGATGGAAGGCACGCCAGTGTTGGTAGATGTGTGGCCGGAAGATCCTTGTGGGTGGTGGTGACGTCGCTGTGTCTTCGCCGGGAATGTCGCCGACGTAAGGAGATCCAGGCAGAAGGAACTGGAGAGAGAGAGAGATAGAGAGAGAGAGAGAGTGAATGGTGGTTGGTGCCGGCAGAGTAAATAAGGGGAGGGAGAGTGAATGAGGGGAATTAAAGGCTGGGTGACGTGGCGTGATCTAGACCCTTCCCTCCCACCCATAAGGATCGGACGACTGTGACTGGGTCACAGCACCACTGTGGTAACCCTAGCCACAGCAGTGGATCGGGATCCAATAATTCAATGGTACACCAACCAAGACAAAGTTCCAAAATTGTATCATGATAAGACACGTTACACTGCTCTATTCATCTAATCATCATTTCTGACTGCTTCCACAAATGGCAATAAGAAGTGGATTGAAACTTGCAAGAACACAGTTCTTCGGCCTTGTACTGGACTGTGAATGTTTCTCTTATCATGTACTCCGTATTATCTCCAACAGACCCACTTGAGTGAATGAAAATGGTGCCAAGATTCCTCCTTGGATAAATGTTGCCTCTCATTCAAATTACTGGAAGAACAAAAAGGAGAGCGATTGCAGAGAAGAGAATGATTCATTACTCCATCCCACTTCTTTAAAAGTGTCTTTGAAAGAGAAGGGCTTGGAACGACATCGTTTCACACCATCATGCTTTAATTGATTCTGCTTCTTCAAATGAGCTAAAAAGTTCTTGTTATGAGCCATCTGCTGTGCTAAAACTTTCGATTAGTTATAAGTAAATTCCCAATGTTGAGCAAACAGATTTGAGTTCTATGGACTATACAACTAATGAAGCTCTAGCGCAAGCATACGCTATTAAAGAAACTCCTCAATTAATAATTTTCATCCGTAAATTCTATACTTTAAATACCTTGAGGAAGCGCTTCTCCAATTCGCAGCGGAGTTGTTCAATCAAGTCTTCATCAGCTCATCAACGTCAAATCATGGCTACGGAAAATTTACGAAAGCCTCCCTCAGAAATTCTTTACTCATTCCTTATCCTGAAAAATGTACCATATGTTCCTAACATATTTGGAAACTTGGGGCAAAACTTGGTCAGTACTTTGTACTGTGTAGCCCCTCCATAGTCCCTATTTCTGATCAAGGACAAGAGGGCCAGACAGAGCATACTTTCGACAAGTAGAAATTACTACAGTAGTTGACAAGCTCATTCTCAATGTTTTTTCGTTCTTTTGATAAGGCCCTTTTATTTTCTTAACTAGGCCTCAGCTTGTGTGTGTGTGTCTGAGAGAAAGGGAGAGAGCCAAGGCCGTCACGCCAAGTCTTTATGGTTCGACAATAATGGTCACAGGTGGTACAAAAGGCTCTAGTCTTTTGTCTCAATGGTCCATGGAGTACGACAAAGATGGAATTGTTGTGCATCAGTGATAACGTGAGGCTTAGCTCATGATCTAAATATTGCTATTTGCCTGCATACATATATATATATATATATATATGTGTGTGTGTTTTAATCTAATACAGAGTAATTAAGATCAGCTTCCCCTTTTCTAGAAAGACTGACATGTGCGGTCCTACATTCTGCAGAACAATTCATCATTTTGCCCAAGACTCCGAGGTGAAATGGTTTATTATTGGTGTTATACCACATGCTAAGTTTGGGTTGTGGACCTTATATGATTCATAACTTTTCTTTATTGCCCTTTCATTGCTTCCCCCGTACACGACCCCCATCTTTTTTATTCTTTTCAATCTTCTGTCGTCGCTGTTGTACACATGGAGCGTTATTTGGAGTTGAGCTACGTAGTTGGAGTAGTGGGCAGTCCCCGATCTCTCCCTTAACACCCCGCTCTAATCAAATTTTCTAGCCACTGGCACAGACGAGAATCAATCCCAAGTTTCGCCATCAATTGAGAAGCACCATGTTGCCTATGACAATAAAAACATGATGTACTACTACAACAAAGTAAATAGCTTTAGAAAAATATCTAGACATATTAAAACGATGTCTCGTACAAAGAGCCGTGAGAAAAAAAAAACCCTAGAACAAAGTGAAAAGCAAAAAACAAAAGTGGGGGATCACGATTAATAATCGTATTCCTCTTTCACCACTTACATACCACTTTTACTATATTGTAACTGACTACCATTATTTCAGCATGTTAAGGCGGATCCCCATCTTTTGAAGGAAGCACGTTCCCTTACTAGGTTTGTTTGTCAGGCCCGTACTACCTTCTACCAAGACTGGATTGATGACAATGTTTGGAGATAACCTCTTTTATTTGCTGTGATGCTTTTACTCATATATATGTGTGATATGTTGTTTTTTACAGGCATATATAGCCTGACCGTGTTGTTTTATTTCTGTAACTTTCTGTATGGCCCTAAGGCTGGACTCTCTTTTTCTTTTTCAATGCAATTCTCTTATAAACAAAAAAAATAAAAAATACCACTTTTGTCACAAAAAATTAAAAAACCAGCAAAAGACATTTAAGGCTTCGTTTGACAAATTTTTTTTTTTGGTTTTCAGTTTTTAAAGAGCAGTTTTTTAAAGAGCAGCTTAATTTTTTTTTTTTATAAAAACAAGTGGGTGTTTGATAACCCCTTTTTTTTTGAGATTTTTTTTTTTGGTGTTTGGTAACCCTTTTTATTTTGACTTTTTTTTTTTGGTGGTTTGCGGTGGCGGTGGTGGGGCGTAGCGGTGGTCGACGGTGGTGGTGGTGGTGGCCGACGGCCGGCAGTCACCGGCGGTGGTGGCCGGCGGCCGGAGGTAGCTGCCGGCAGTCTCCGGCGGTGGTCGCCGGCGGCCGGAGGTGGCTGCCGGCAGTCTCCGGCGGTGGTCGCCGGCGGCCGGAGATGGCTGCCGGCAGTCTCCGGCGGTGGCTGCCGGCGGCCGGAGGTGGCTGCCGGTGGTCGCCGGCGGCCGGAGGTGGTTGTCGGCAGTCTCCGGCGGTGGTCGCCGGCTGCCGGAGGTGGCTGCCGGCGGCCGGCAGTCTCCGGCGGTGGTCGCCTGAGGTGGCTGCCGGCGGTGGGAGGGTGGTGGTGGTGGTCGAAAAAAAAAAACCAAAAGTGAAAAAAAAAACCAGTTTTTGGAGTTTTTTTTTTACTCTGCAGTTTAAAAACTGGTTTTTTAAATTGAAAAAAAAATGGTTACCAAACGCTTCTTTTTTTTTCAGTTTTTAAAACTGAAAAAAAAAAGAGGGAAAAAAAGAGTGTCAAACGGGGCCTAAAAATTACTACTAAAGACAACTAGGGACAGATAAAAATGCGATTATCGCTTCCCAAGTTTCAAGGTGAACATCCCAAGTGGCAATACCAAGAGAGTCAGAGACATCGGAGTTGAAAAAGCATCCCGTACGTGGTGATATTCTGGCTTGCCTTCCAAGTTTCCGTTGATGGAACCCTTGCCCGTGCAAGCTTTACATCTCTATCCGTTTGCCTTTAGTTTGTGATTTGTATTAATCAAAGAACTTACACATATACCTCTCATTTGTTTGATATGGCGGTGGAGAAGATTTGAGGTTCGCAGTCCCACACTTTTTACAGCCTCGTGGTCTTTATTCGGATCACATCCAATGCTATTGTGATCAGTACTTGACCCCCCTCTCCCTGTGTTTACTTTTGTAAAAGTCCAAATCATTATATTTTTTCTAGGTAATAAAAGTGCTAATGAAGCATGTCATGACAAGGATAGAAGGTTATGCATGGAAGTAGTCCCTCACAAGCTGAATCTGTAACTCTCCCCACCATCAGATGTCACCAGTTGTCAAACAGATCGAATCGCTTGATCGCAAGAATAATTTTGGCTACAACCTTACTAGTAGGAATAGTCTACAAACCCTCTATATAGTGGTCACTACTTGTCGCAATACATTACTGGTGTCATTTTCGCAGACGTCTTTGCGGCAATTCTTAATAGCACATTTGCAGCGTCGATAATCAAAAGTCATTTAACATATTTAGCAACCATCATTCCTCGTTGTTGTATGAAGGGATTGTAGGCACTTCCTAATCCAGATTGTAGCCTAAGCTTTTCCTTTCCTGTTTGTACTCATCTTTGAAAAGAAAACCCCATAACATAAGATTATTGTGACATTAGTCAACACTATCATGGATTATGGGAGCCACCCCACATTATTATCCAATCTTTTTCTCCTAATCCTGTTCTTTTTACTTCCTGTCGTTGTGGAAGAGCGATAGGAAAGTATGTGCAGAAGCATAAAAACATTTTCGTTAAACTTTTGCTACTATATATATATATATACCCTGGTCGTGGAAAAATAGTTACAATCCTTGTGTAGGGATAGCTAATAGTCGTAAATAATTCTAGTGCCTTTTCTGTTAATACCGTCAACGACAATTCTTAGCAACACTTTTTACCGTCACTAAACAAAAATTACTAAAAATATTTAACGATAATTAATTATCATTATACAGGTGATTGTAGCAATCTTACAGCCTCTTCTAACAGAAAATAAGAACAAGGCTTATTTCAACATGAATCATAGTCGATGCTCGTGAAAAGCCACACACTCTGTTGCTACGTTCGTAAATAACAGCAAGAGAGCTCGTGTCTTTAGGGCTACAAAAAAAATGGCGGAAAGATGATGAATTGCCTTCGCTTTGGTTACAATGGTTGGATCAATGATGAATACAGTTGCATGGTTGTGGTTTAGCCAGCGCAACCCTCTTTCTCCCACACAGAGACACACACACAACACGCAGCAGATAAACCTAGTAAAAGGAAGAGGAATGCATCAAAAGCATTCAGTGCAAGTACAGTAAATGATTTAGTGACTTAGCCTAGCATATGTTGCCAAGTCACGACACCACAAGGACAAAGACATCCACAATCTAACGTAATATATATTCCCTTGGCCCCCCCACCTTTTCGCTGGCCATTAGCACACACCCATGTCGCCCTAAGAAAAGAAAGACACCGGAACCATAAAGTCGTATTCGGCATTGAAAGACATGTCCCAATTGTAGCATTACCCACACAATCGATTGGAGAAAGAACTTACGTTGTTACAGACACGTCTTGGTTGTAACATCAGTGCTTCGCACACTTGTTGTAACACGTACACGGGTACTTCACATTGCTGATAGCTAGGATCCTTTCACTTTAGGCAATGCCGGTGTTTTCCTACATACGACGCAATTGCATGTTAGTGCATGTTTTTTTGGTTAACAGCTAGCCAAAGTCCGTAATGTACGACCTCTGGGCTCGGACCAAGTGCTATCGAGCCACCCACGTGTTGTGTATGAGAATTTACATGTTGATCGGTTGGTTGCAGCAGACATGAGGACGGCGGTTTCTGTCAAGTGATTATGTTGCGCAAGAAGCTATATATGACCAGGGACGGATCCAGGAAGTCCAACCGGGAGACCAAAAATGTTATAAAAATAATTAACGGCTAATATCAAGAATTCGCGTCACGGTTGAATACGTTAAATGCAAAATAGATTGCTCCATTTGACTAATAATCATATAATTTAACTATTTATAGTGATTTATTTAACTTGTAAAGTTAGTTAACAACAAACTACTAATCTTACATTAAAGAAATTTTACTCTTATTGTATATATATATATTATTAGTGCGATTATCAATTGTATGATGATAATAGTCACGTATAAGTTAATATATTATAAGAATTTAAATTAAAAAAGAAAAAAAGAACTAACCTTGATATATTAGTGTTTGCTTTAAAATCTGAAGATTTAGAATTTGAATGAATGAAGATAGACAAGGGAACGAGAAAGATAAAGACTACGACGGTTGGTGGCAAAAATAAAAAAATTACAAAATGAAATCTAATACATTGAATAATTAAAATGGTGGCATTTAGTAAATATTTTAAACATAACTACCTATTATTTAAAACAACTAAAAAAATTTCTCAAACTTTGAGCGTCCCACAGGCTTTTTCTGCCAACATGGCTTTCATGACAGCAGTAGGAAATATTGGCTCCTCTCAGTTGCATGTGAAAAACCTTTGAAGGATGAAAGTGTTGTGGGGGGTGCCATGGCCCCCTGGTCATGCTTGGGCTCCGCCCCTGTATATGACCGATGAAACATGTAACTCAAGGAAGTGTAGGTTCATGCTGTAATCGGAAGACCTACATGAACTTATATGTAAAGTGTGAAGGCTTAATTTTAATTGATTCGGGTTCATACATTATTGCATTTCATGAAAAACTTTACAGATTGATTTAAGGCTCGGGGATGACACACAAAAACTTATTAGATGAGCAAGCTTATTTTGTTCAGAGATATTAGTCCTACATCTGGTATCAATCCCACATCGGATGACTAACAATTAGCACTTCTGTAGGACTCTGTCTATATTGCCAATTGATTTTGAGTTGGATGCGTTCACATGGTATCAGAGCTGGTCGATCCATCACCCAGTCATATGAGGGGTCTCTCTCGTAACGGATCTTGAATGAGATGCTTTTGCATTTAACACTCAAATCCATGAATATGTTTTTTTTTCTCTAAAACCAACAGAAAGAACCCAAGAGCAAAGCACAACAGGAGTTTATGGTTCTTTTTAGGACTAATTACATCTATGTCCCTGAGGTTAGGGGGTATTACAGGCAAAGACAATAGTTTGGACATATTACACTTATGTCCGTTGACTAAACGGAATCTTAAAAATCCTAACGGTTTTAATGAAAAGACTTTATTGCCCCTAAGTTAAAACCTTATTTATTTTTCAATGCCATTATTTCATCTTCTTCCATTAATGCCATTACTCTTCATCTTATTTTTAATGCCATTATTACTCTTCCCCCCAACCCTCAACCCCATTTGGCCATTTTTGTCTCAAACAACGTCGGCAGCACCCTTTCGCTTGTGCCTCCTTGTCACCGCACCCTTCCCCTTCCCCGTTGCCGCACCCTTCCCCTTCCTCGTCGCCCCCACTGGCCCTTCCCCTTCCCCATCGCCGGCGTCGCCTTCCCTCGAGATGGCGCCGGTGATAAATCCCGGGCGGTGGTGGCAGCGGCGAGATGGTTGCGGCGCGGTGGTGGTGGAGGCGTTGGTGATGGCGCTCCGTGAAGGAGCGTCGAAGTTGATCACCAGTGATGGGGCTGCTGACTGGAGTTGCTGGCCGGCAACATCGATCGGACGGTTGCAGTGGTAGCGGCACAGTGGCTTCGGCGCGATGCTCGCAGAGGCACAATGAAAGGGCATTTCGGTGAAGGGGCAGGGACTGGAGTTAGTCGCCGGCGACCGTTTGTGTTGCTGGTAGTGGGGCTGCCATGGCGTGTAAGAGGGAATGGACTGCCGACGTGGGGCGAAGGGAAGGGGCTGCTGACGAGTTAACTGGGGGAAGACAATGAAAATTACGTATATACAGTATATTAAAAACCATTCAGTATATGAATATTACTCAGTATATACAATACACGGGTAGTTTTGTCATTTTAAAAATACGTATTGCTGACATCATAAAAAAAGTATACTTTTTGGACCGAATCTTGACAGATGGATACGGATGATACATTTGAAATACTTTTGGTCACGGAATGTTACATTTTAAAACTTAGTGTCCTTAACTGTAATTACCTCCTAACCTCGTGAACATATGTGTAATTAGCCTTCCTTTTTACTTGGATACCAGCCTCCTTAACTGCTGCCATTTGTACCTGTTGGATTCACACACATAAAGGATAAATCTAGAGCTTTCTGGGAGGAGAAACAGTACTTGGGCCCTACCACTTTCCTCTAAGGCCAATATACATACTAAGCTTTGTGCAATCTGTTTAGGTCTGCAAGTGGGAGTAGCCCTGTATCGGTTTGACAAATCAGAAGAGGTCAGTTTAGTTTCCAAATTATGCGTTGGATGCTTCAATCTATCAGGTTTGAAGAACAATGGGAGGTAGTTTTCCAACTTATCATGCATGGGTTGCTGCAATGTATCAGTTACATTGGAAAAAGATCAACGAGTTTGAGCTCCAAATATTTAGAACTACAGAGTTGAAAAAGGATTGTATCAAATTAAGGAACAGGCATCGGCATTCCTTCAGCCGTCGTTGCGTTTGTGGGGGTCACACGAGATAACTTTTGGCTCTTCCAGCCTCAGAGGAGAACAGACACGAGTCCATTAAAGGAGAGGCGAAAGGATGGTGATAGCCTGACCATGTGTCACACAATTTCTTCTTCTTCTTTTTTTTTGGTATAACCCGCACAAATTCCTATTCAAGTCAAAAGCATGACACAGGCTACTGTCACGTAAGTTGTAAAAGTAGCAAATTATTTTTCTTGTAAGAGCCACAGAGAGGTGATCTGTGTCATCTTCGCTTCTCTAATTGATCTCAACATATATAGATGAATAGTACTCATTTCATTCTAAAATAATTGATCATATTTTCTTTTTCTTTTTAATTTGTCTAAAAAAATTAATCACTTTTAAATTAAATCAAAAAAGATTTTGTAAGTATTTTTTCATATCTACCGTTTCTACACTTTTTTGTATTTTATTTATATCTACACGTGAATCTTCTACTAACTGATTTTCTCTCGTGGCTCACTTTCTTCTCTTCCCTCTCTCTTTAATTAGGGTAGAACGGAAAATAAATAATATATAATTCATATCTGTTATATGCATGTCAAGCCAGAATGGAACAATTATTTTCAAGTGGAGGGAGTAGAAAAAGTGAAACTAATTTACATGTCATTTATTGCTTCCCTCATGTGGATAGAACATTAGAATTATCAAAGGATGTAAGAGATGACGAATCACAACAACACCCCCCCACCCCCTACGCCACCACCTACACCCACCCACACACACACCAACCCCCAAAACAGACCATGCGTATGTCTAATCTCTCATTACCAAGTAACAACTGATCATCACTAAGTTTGAATTTCAAGTAATCAAACTCGAACAACTTGAATTGAGGCAAGATTTATGGTCAAATAGCACAAGTGAAGTCCAGGGGGTGCTTTTTAGCTAGCTATAATCCCATACTTTATGGTCTTCAAGCCAGAATTCACAACCTACCGGCTCTGCCCCAGCTAGCTGCCACTGCAATGTATAGCCGAAATCACCGTTCTGATGGCCAAGGTCGAGGAAGAGATCGGGTAGGTTGAAAAAGGGGTCGTCATTGTCCGTTAGAGGTGCAGCCGATGTTTCAGTGGCTTCCGGGGAATATGGAACTATCAGCTCGGCCTGTCCGGCTTCATGGCTTCCAGGAATGACTAGGCTTGCCGCTTGAGCCGCAGCGGCTTGGATATCTTTCGGGCACTTAGAAGCCGGCCGGGGAAGCAAATGAGCCTGCTCAGGGAAGTTGAGGATAGCCGAGTGGCCTTTGATGGTAACCGCGGCTACGTCGTGTGCCCGAGCCGCCATTTCAGGAGTCGCAAAAGTCCCGAGCCATATTCTTGATTTCTTCTTCGGCTCGCGGATTTCGGACACCCATTTTCCCCAACTTCGCTTTCGCACTCCGCGATAAATCGGGTGTTCTCCATCGCTGCCACCATGGTTGCACTTTTTGCACATTCTCTCTTGCTTGTGCATTTTTGGACATTTTTGCGACACGGCTTCTGCTAAAAATTCCGTCGGCGAAGAGCACGGTGAGGCTGTTGCGACGATAGTGCTAGTGGTGGAGGAGGTGGTGGAAGATGAGGCGGAGGTGGTTTGTGTTTGATCATCACAATCTAGTGCAAAAGCTTCTCCCATACTGGGAATAAAGGGCATAGGAAGATGAGCTTCTCGTAGTTCTAAGCTGCAACAAAATGGAATAAAGTCCGTTATATAAAAAGCACTGGGGGCTCGAGCATAAAGGGTAAATAGTTCATGTCACCCCGCGTTGATTTAATAGTGCTAAGGTTTTGGACCTATCTTTACAATAGTTTTATGTTGGCTTCTAACCCCTTTTTTGAAGTAGTCTTGTCATAAGCTTCTTTTTCTAACGTGCTTACTGGTTCTCTTCTTAGTCTTATTCCTCCCCCAAAGAAGTGTTTTTCCTTTTTGAAATGCTGTAAAAAAAGAGCGGAAAATTTTGGCTGCCATTCAGTCGTAGAAGATAGCTGTAACTCCTCGAATATATATAGGGACAATTATTGGTTCTTATATATGTTTATTGATTTTCACTTAGTGACATTAAAAGTGTTGCAACGAATTGTCGCTTAAAATGTTAACAAAAACTGCACTACATGTATTTAACGACTATTAATCATCGCTATATGAGGATTTATAATCATCTTCCTACAACCAGGTTAAGGGAGTCTCTCTCACCGGCGCTTCAAAGTTCACTATAAGAATGCACACTAGAAATTCGCTATTATGCATCTTTTATTTACCCTTACACTTAATTACAAGAAAACAAAAAGATAAAAAATATGACTAGAAAGGTGAATCCACACAATTGGTAGTAAATAACCAAAAAGATTAGCAAGTCTCAAAGCGAGGACTCGCTAAGTAGATCTAACCACTAACGGCGTTGAGCTCGACGCTATATTTCTTTCTCCATAAAATATTTTATTTATCAGAGTATCGCGTCGTCATGCACGTTGAGTTCGTCTTATATAATTTGAGAAAGAAAAAAAAATACCTTTCACGAGGTTCATAATGTTGATCTGGACGGGAAACCATGGAAATTGCAGAGTTTTCCTACCAAGGGTTTTGATTTGAGGCAAAATAGTGGAGGGGTGGAATTGAAAGTAAAAAACCTTGTATAAAGTTTTAAATAAAGGCCTAGAACATAGGATACTGATGCGCTAATGTTTAAAAGTAATTTTTGTTTTGCTCCCATGTAGATTGGAGACTTCCTTCGACCTCCTCATTTTCAGTGACAAAATGATTTTGCTAAAGCTTATTAGTGGCACTATTAACACCACTTTTTGCAAAGAAAATGATCAAGAGTTTTTAAAAGTGCCACCAAAGAAGTTAATGTCCGTGATATTTAACGAAGTTCTTTTCTGTAAGATTAGACACTCCCTTATGTCAAATTATAAACCACATACCATCTAGGCGTTTAACATGTGGAGATCTGGGGCCATGTATTATGGTGACACTACATGACTAGCAAACATTGAATAAGACTGTTTTTTTTTGTCTATTAATTAATGACATTGATCGCTGCATTATTAATAACAAGGAAAGTGAAAGAACTTTCCGTATTATGAAGGAGTGTCATTTGGCGAGACAAGTATGGGCGATAAGTTTAGTCGTGACTTATGAAGCATCAACAAGGAATTTTGGAGGCTCGGCTTACGAATGGTGGAACAAAAGGGGTGCAAGAATGGATCCAACTGACTTTGACATGTATATGGCTCTGTAATGGTAGCTATGGAAGAATCAGAATGATATGGTTGTTCAACGCCGCATATCAGAAAATCAGCTTTGGAAACAAACTCATTAGGTTTTCGATTTTTGGAAAACTTCGGGAAGGATCAAGAAGTTCCAAGGGAACAGCTTGCCAAAGTCTCACTGAGATTAAATCGTCGACCGTCGAGTTTACTCAAAGTCAAGTACAATGCAGCTACGTGACGTGCATAAGCAGTGACAATGTTTGAAGCAGCGAAGTTCATACATGACTTTAGGCTTTTAGCATCTTCAAATTGTACAAATTAAAGCACTAAATAGGCACAAAAGCAACGATTCTCCTGTTGGGACGATCACCAACAAAGTTTGGCAATACCTCTTAAAGCTGTACACTTGCAAGGAAATTGTGTAGCACATGAGTTTGCCGCTATCTAAATTTATGTAGCAATAACTATAATGAGTAAATTTAAGGATCGGCATAATACAAGATTGACATAAGATCACAAGGAGTAAATTAAGGAGATTCCAAAATTTACCTAGTAGATTCTATTAATTCTGATGGAATAGGTGCCTCATCCTTAATGCCATCCATCCTTAGAGATGTAAATCCCACTTGAGTAATAAAATCGTTCATCCTAAAAAATCTGTAACGTTGATTTTTTTTTCCTTTTACGGCTACAACGTTGATATTATGGATCTTCAAAAATTTGAAAATGTGAGGGTACTTTTAGACCCACACACACACACACACACACACATCTGAGTCTGAATCCCTTACTATTATATATCATGTTACAAAAAATAGCTCTAACGAGTTTGTAGTGAATTCTTTTGGCTTGTGTCACTATAAAATCAATAAAAAGGCCTCAAGGTCCCGAATTTCGAATCTTCACACTGACTGACCATATGAATTGAAGTTCTGACTATTCCCAATTATACGTTCACTACAGCATGGACCTCTTCTTCCACAAATTCAAGGCATTCCACTGTTTGCAAAATAATTCCTTCACCTCCTATTGCTTGGAAGACCTTGCTACACTTCGTTATATTCCACTTGTCAGGAATATCACGTCATATCTCAGTTATATTCGATATATATACTTGCTGCTATTACATCTTGTTAATCAGGAAGAGTAATGATAGGGGGTATAAACTGTTCCGTTGTATGGAGTATTTGTTTTCCTTTGGACTAGCAGCATGATTTCTAAAACAAAAGATATTGCTACCATTTTTTTTTCTGTGAAATTAACGTCAAGATCATAATTCACACATTATCATTTGTATTCAAAAACCACATTGTTTCATTCTCCACTTGTTACTAATTAACTTGACCTCCTTGTACAAAATGCACACTACATCATCACTTAAATAATTCCTACGTGGTTCATTATCCTCCGGTGACAATGGTGACCACTAATGAGAAAAACACATGATTTTCGAACGCATAATCATCAAAGTGAAACCAGATGTGGGTACTAACAATAAATATTGCTTGGGTCTCGAATATATAAGACCACAGAACGAGAAATGTTTATGTAACAGGAGGAAGGAAGTTAGCTATTGGGTGTCCAATGGTCACAAATAGTCGGGATCAGAATTACCCAACATTTTCCACCAACTGACGTGTGATTATTGCTCACTAACTGACTGTAACACAGTAAAGAATCATCTAAGAATTTCTTATCTAGCTCCCAATTCTAATAGCCACATGATTTGTGTTCTAATTGTCCTGATCAGTCTGCCAGGGTTAGGCTGCCCTACAAGGTGTCACTCTTCAATACTGGCCTACTACCTTATTCGATGTGATATAACAAGCACTCGAAAACTATGATTAAGGTACTGAACCAGATTCAAATCTGTATAATGCAACCACTAAATTGTTTTCTCTCCTTAAACTAAAGGATCCATTAACCCATATTCTAATCTGCATATATCCTCAGATTAATATACATGCTGGTAATATTTTAGAAGAAAATACACATGCATACGTAGTGTGTGACTGTGTTTGATCAGGTGTGTATACTGCCCAAATTTTCTTAGCTGTATCTGGGTTTTTTAAAGAACAGCACATACATCATGGGTTTCTATAGAATTATATCAAATATTGGCAATGTCTACTTAGTAAAGAAAAGTTCCAACTTGGTCACCCACTAGGACATTTTTCTTTTTAGGAAATAATGTTAAGGCACGTTTTAAAGTCCCGATTTTCCTCTCTTTTCGTCAAACAGGGCTGACAGCGAAGTAGCAGTGCAGAGGGACAGAAGAATATATTTACATTCGCCTAACATTTTTGATATAAGCAATAACTAACTCATGTTTGATGACCGTTCAGGTCCTACAATTCAAGTATTCTATTGCTGCTTCATTTTTTAGTGTAAAAAGTTTGGTGTCCAAAAAACAAGAAGCCTACCAAATAAAAGAACTGATTCCAAATTTCATGCATAGTAGATATGGGACTTGACATTCGCCTACACCTAAATGTGTAATATGAGGTGATTTCAAGGTTTGAGGTGAGTAAAGTGGATTGTAGATCCGAAAGAAGCAGCGGGATAGCAACTTAAGACCATGAGGCACAGGTAGGACCTAGTTCTCGGCCTAGCTCTGATATCATGTAACATACTGATGTCTAATCCAAAAAACATTCCCAAAATAAAGAGAAACTCACGATATAGAAGAATCAATCCCTCGTGCATAGTTGATGTGAAACTTGACCCTAAGGTTTATGAATTTTGTTCTACAATACAAAACCCATGATCTGAGTTTTCGAAACTCATACATACTACCTCAAATTAACAAAAGAAGAATAAGCCAGAAAGAGAGAAAGAAAGGAAATCTATCGGCTAATAAGCAACCTTGTTTTAGCAATTGTTACGTTGGTTTACTCATTAGACACAAATGGTTCCAACCGTAAACAGCTTAGGCTAATCTTGTTGCCAAGTATAGACCATAATATTACACATAATTGATTCTGGTAGGTAATTAGCAGACATATCACTAATGGCCATCTCCATAAACAACTTTTTGGGTCCTTATAACGCCAGCATTTCTCCATGTGTAACTTCCCGCACTCCCACATAGTCATGGCATTAATCTATAAAAAATTTGGCAAGAATAGGATACTGTTACTTGATTTTTACTTTTAATCTCCTCTATTGTTATTAAATGTTCTTACACCTTTGCTACAGATAGGATGTAGCTAAATTGAAATCGAGTTCTATAGGCTTAAAGTGAAAAATTTTAGGCTGTAGCATGCCAGAATATGATAGAAATAATCTATCCGGCAGTTGGCCACGAGCATAAAGGGCGAACGTATCTGCCATCCGCACCGCATCAACCCATCTCCCTCGAATCGCAGCGTTGTCACCAACCGTTTTTGCCAATCGTCCTTCATCTCCATTGTTGACCATCCACTGGTGGCACTGCCTCGACCCTCACCCTCGTGGAGGTGAGGTGGAGGCGGTTGGTGGTGGTGCACAAGGATGTGCGACATCGTCTTCGTCGTGGTGCCTGCTGCCTCGGCTCTGTTGCTGCCCATGGTTCATCTTCGCTACCGATTCTTAACCTTTGGGGTGAGATTTACAACTTAGGTTTTGGGATGATATGTTGCTAGTGCATGATGGAGGTTGGTTAGTGATTGTGGATGATGGAAGATGGTGGTGGTTGATTTGTTGTTGTGGCAATTGGTGATGGGTGACAGATGGAGGCTGGTGGTAAATTAATGGTGTTGTTTAAATTCTGGGATCTATGGGCTTCGTAGCGATGTGCAGTGATGGTGGTTTGGGTTTGCAATTGGTGATGGGGGTTGCGTGTGCCTGTTGATTAGAGGTGTCAAATGGGCCGGGCGGCCTGCGAGCTGGCTCGGCCCCTACCCCTTTTTGGCCCAGGCTGCCACGGCCCTTTTTTGGGCCCGGACTGGCCCTAACCCTTAGGGCTTGGGCCAGGGCCAGGGCGAATTTTTTGAGAAACAGGCCCGGCCCTAAAGTGGCCCGTTTTTGGCCCGGCCCGGCCCTCTTTTGGCCCGAAAAGTGGCTCCCTTTTGGCCCTATTTCTGGCCCTACACACAGGCCCTTTTTTGGTCCAGTATTATTGTATACACACATTATTATATATAAGTGTGCGTGTCCAACAATAATTGAATGAGCAATGAATCTGAATCTGAATTATGATGATCGTTCTTCCTTGGTGCAATAATCAAAGATATGCTTGACGTAAAATAAGAATTAGATTACAAAGATTACAATCGAACCGTGAGAAATCATGAGCCTCCTTCGAAGAGGCCTTGGCGGTCTTGGATGGACCAAACTTATTTGTCAATAAATACCAAATCGACTAATTCCACCCTCTTACATATAAATTAGTATTGACACTGTGCGTAAAAAAATAACTGTTAAAATACATATAAAAAGCTAGTATTTATATTATTAAATAATCATAACAAAATAGATAGTAAAATAATAATATTATTTTGAATAACAAGTAAAAAAATTGGGCCCGGCCTATAAACACATTTATCTTCAATGTATATGATTTATAATGAAATAAAATGATAAAGATTAGGTTCGTTAAATTGTGAATATTGGACATGCCTGGAGTACAATTTGCTTAAACAATAACAACAAATTACCATAATTAAAACCCTTATCTTGAATAACAAGAAAATGCAAAAAAAAAAAGAAATTGGGCCCGGGCCCGTCCCAAGCCTGGCCCTAAATGTTGGGTCTAGGGCCTGGGCTTGGATGGACCCAGATATCCCCAGAATCTGGCCCGGCCCTGCCTGGCCCGTTTGGCAGCCCCCTTGGCCCGGCCCCAGCCCGTTTTGCTGGAGCCCGATGGGCTTGGGCTGGGCCGGCCCATTTGACACCTCTACTGTTGATGTTGGTTTTCGCAGTTGGTGTGGTGGTGGTGTTGATGGCGGGTTTGATAGGTGGTTACTCGTTTAGATGGCGGGCTTTGCAGTGGTGGTGGTGGTGATGATACTTAACATGTTAGACTGTTCAATATATAGTATAAAACTCCTGCTTACCTTAACCCATCCTCATCAATCTTAAATTTACGAGACCGATGTTCTAGGAGCATGCAATATTCTCAATGAAAATATTGTGCAAAACAATAAGAAAGGGTTGCAGAGTGCATTAGAGGAACAAAAAGAGAAAAAAGAAAAAAGAAAAAAGTAGGCTAAAATATCTAAACAGAAATTGCATCACCATAAATTACATCACTAATAAGTGGAGTACTACGGAGAAATAAAAATTTGAAAAGCAACCATATCAACAAGCTTGTCTTGAAGAACTAAAGTACCTAAATTCTTCTTGATCATGTCATCCACGGCGGGACACGTATGTTCTCGCTCATAAATGTTTTCGTCCAACTATAGTATAAACTTTGGAATAATCGAATATGCAATAAATATGATGCCTCCCCTCCGCCAGCAGGTGATTCTACCGCAACATCTTGAACCACATTTAGGGGCGGACCCAAGATGTTACGTCAAGGATGTTAAAAAATTGTATGTAAAATGTTTAGTCATTAACGTAATAAAATCCGTAGTAAGTGTAGCGAGTAACTGTTAAGAGAATTATATGTTTATGTGCATTTGTACTAGTATCACATTTACAAGAAAATTTATGAATTTTCATACATTTTTAAGTTCTACCTTGCTTACTTCTTATTTCCGGACATGTAAAATGTCTTAGGAATAATATCATTAGTTGTTATTCATAGTAACTAACCTGTTTACATATATGAATGATAGTTTTGTATATTTTATATTTGTACGAGATCGAGTTAGAACTTATAACTCATCTATCAATTTAAACTGTAAAAAACTCTAGACAACTTTTAGTAGAGCTTGTTCATAACAAAAGGAAGTGTGAAAATTGAACTTTAGATTAAATTTATCAGTTTCCCAAAAAAATATGCTAGAGCTTTCCAATTATTTTTTTTTTGCTTTAAAGACGTGACCAACTGCATGTAGGTGAAATAAGCAACTCTTTTAGCAGCAAATATGGGGGGAGACTATTGTCCCATCCGGCAATGCTATAAGTCCGCCCTTGACCACATTCCCCCATTTCCTGCTAAAACCACAATTTGCACAAATCATAACGTACGTGTATGTTATGATAATCTCAGTTGGCTAGTAGTTAGATAGTATGGAGAAATAATGGCTAAACACACTACATAGTACATACGAAGGTTGATTGCCTCGGAACATCCCTAGTCGGGTTTCTTGTCTCGCAAGCAACGGTAGGGGCACTGCCCGACATCCTAGCTGCACCACCCGCGCTCGAAATGGCGGTCGAATGCTGGTCTCATCGACTTAAATGGCTGCATTCTTGCCAAATATCTCATTGCAAATTGTGTCCGTCGTTTGGTATTGGATACCAAGATTTTAAACAGTTTGATGGTGGGTGCCAAAATTAAAACTATCGGGTGCTGGATGTAACTGACCCCTAAGTATGGGGTGTAGCGTAAAATTAATCCGGCGTAAAGTGCCTAAACATGAAAGTGCGGTTGTATAAAAAAAAAAAAAAACCTCCGGTTCATTGGCTCATCAAAGAGGCTAACAAACACCGGCGTATCCTCTAGTCCGATAGGTTCAGCCGCATTTGGTTGGATACAATCCAAACATTGTAAGGCCTCGTTGAACGTTGCTTCCATTGGCAAGTTGTCGAAGGAGTTAATCATCCCTGTCAACTCAAGAGTACCGATTTCCTCCGGCAATGGCCAGAGAGCAATTGCCATCTTAACCAATTGGGGGCTTTTGCCCATTTGTCGAATCATTCGGTTGAGAAGTACACTCTCCAATGTATAGAACATTGAGAGATCCGATTAAGCTTCGGAGTCCAGCCATGTTTAGATGGTTAAAAAGTCGAGATGTGTAGGGAAATAACTGAAGAGTCAAGGGCCTCTTCGAATCTGTGATTGGGATGCGAAGTGGAATATTGTGTTGTAGAGGTACGTGCGTATGATTTTTGAGCATTACATGTACCAATGAACTTCGACGTGCATGTTATGTGAGGCTCGTCAGATATGGGGATGTTCGAGGGTAATTGGTTTCAGAGTTAAGCTAACGAGTGCCATAAGGACGCTTGTTAAAACTCAATAAATAACCCCATTTTGCACTCGGAGATAGATTAAGGTTAGAGAAAATTGCGTAAAATACCCCTGTAGTTTGGAATAATTGCAAAAAGACCCCTTATGTTATAAAAATTACAAAAAGGCACCCAATGTTGCAAAAGTGTTGCAACCGTAAAAAATATCGTTCAAACTAACGGCGTGTAATATTCACGTTCCTGAAGAGTGTGTTTGGTAAAGATTAATTTAACAAAAGACAAAAATGCCCTTCCTGTCTTCCTCCTTCCCCAAATCCTAAGCCCTAACCACCACTGTCGCCTCAGACGATCGCCGCCGCCGCAGCCATCTGCTCTGCCAAATCGCTCAGCCGCAGTTTTCGCCGCCCATTTTGGCCACCACCCAGCCCTACTGCCGTCGCGTCGCCTTCCCGGTCATCTCCCCAAATATTAATTTTCTTTCCTTATCCAATCAACCAAACCCTAACCGCCGCCACCTGCTTTTTTCATAATTACCGCGTTGCCACCTGCTCCACCCGGATCTGTGTTGCCAGTTTTGGATTCCACAATTTGTTTTTGGCCGGACGTCGTGGTGGTGAAAGGCCGGAGTGTAGAGATTTGCCTATGCCTGTCACGGTCGCGGTTAGTTTTGGCAGGCCATAGGTTCGGCCATTTCTTCAGCCCATTTCTTTTTGTCCGTACCTTGCCACCCTCGCCAAGCCCCATCGACCACCATCACCACCTATTTTCTGCCGCCACCCTTACCGCGCCTTATCCACCACCACCACCGCCCATTTCTGCCCCCCACCATCAACTAGAACCACTTGCGCCGCTGCCACCAGCCGGATCCACAAACCCTTCGTCCATGATCGAAGTTCCCTCATTTTCCCTCCTCTTCCCCCTTCCCCTTTCCCCTTCCATCCGGTCCCCTTTTTGTTGCCTCACCTATTGGTTTGCACCGGCTCTAACGAGGGTTTGGGCTAGTGGTATTTGGACACTTTACAGGAGTATTTTGGACAAATTCTTTATTTCGTAACGAAAACCGTGTTACAACACTTTTGCAACTTTGGGTGCTTTTTTACAATTTTTATAACAGAAGGGGTCTTTTTGCAATTACCTCAAATCACAGGGATATTTTACGCAATTTTCCCTTAAGGTTATAATTAGAACAAAGAAGAAAACTTCGGTTGAGAGTTCAGATCCCACAAATCCCAATTCTGAATATCACTCTGCCATGAGCTGCTAAGAGTTGGAGCAAATTGCCGGCTCTGTGTCGGTTTATTTAAGCACTCAAGCTCAAGCCAAAGGCCGGAGCTCGTGGAGATAGCAATGGTTTGCTAATGGAGCCAAAGTAGTGCCCGGTAGATACGGCAACTAGAAGCAAAAAGCCATCGTATTTCACGTTTAAGATCTGACACACAAGCACTTGAACATGAATATATTGTTCCCGTCACATAACTGAATTCATGAAAAGATAGTCGCCTCAACAGAAAATTTAATCAACAAAAATTGAAACTTTCTTATTTCGGATTCGAGTGGTTGGCAGGACTGAACCAGCCCCCAGCCCAGTGAATGCACGGTTTGATCTGTTTTTATCTATTCAGATACTGTTCAGGTAACAAGCAAAGTGAGTGACGCCTCTGAACTTTACGGAAGTTCTGAACATTTGGAAGAAGAATACAAACGACTACACTTTTAGGTGCTAGTAAACTTCTCCCAATCGACAAGAAGATGGAAGCCTAGTAGTATCAGACATCGCTTATTATATCACCTTCGTTCATGTCATCATATAAATAACCTTTATTAGCACGCTACCCGACGGCAACTATATTTCTCTTTCAGAGCCTGGCAGTACGTAGTTCTTGCTTTAGCAGGGGCCGGATGTATTCATGGTATCCGTCAGGCACTACTGAATCGTTTAGAGGATCCTTCCATGCTGCCTCGTAGAGTTTTGGATACACATTTCCGTCATAGCATCCAAGAATTGAACCAAGGAAGTGGTCAGTGTGGTTGAATGCATCTACAAGGGCAATTGCATTTGGCCGGACCTAATACAATCACAAATTTTAAGGTGATACTGTGACGTTGATTGCCTTCCAACCAAAAGAAAGGGTCTCCCTTCCAACACAAAAAGCCAGTACATTTTTAGTAAATTAACAACAAACCTGCGAATACAAAGATCTGAGTTGATCATTTGCAAGTGAAGCCTGCTTTGGGGTTATACAGCCAGTAGCAAGAAAATCACCCTGATACTTGTGGAGAAGGAACAGTGCATAGATATTGCAGAGCGCCTCTAATTGTTGTTTTACCCCTTTTCCAGGAATTTCTTGTAGTAATTTCTCAATGAACCTGCATGAGATGCAAGTGTAAGAAGTTAAGTACAATAGGCAAGACAAATAAGCATTAGAACTCGATAGTCTATTTCCTAATGCTCCCCCTAAGTGGATCTTAAATGCATTGCAGAAATGTCTAAAAGGCTTGGACTCCTAATAGGCGACTACCAGTAACACTGTAACCAACAACTTCATGTTCCATAATAACATGTGGATAACTCCTGTCCAATTTTGAAAAACAGTGTGCCAAAATGATACCACTGCTTTGAAGAGTCCAGCATGACTTCACAATAAAAACATGAAATAACCAAATTTCATAGAGAGATCATCAACTCAACGGTAGCGATTTACTGAAAAATTTGCTATTGGCAGAAGGACTTTGCTGTTGTACACTGTAAGAGGTGAGCCGCACCAAAGACATAATATAAGTGAACCGAAAGGATTGGGTAGAGAAGATTACTTCGAAACCACAATTAATTGACAGTGAGCAACTGCTGCCTCAACTAGGTCAGCTGAAAGTTCCGCAAAGCCTGAACCAAAATAAGTAGAAGCACAAGCAAGTTTAAACACAAGAATCACACACTACATAATCTTGGGAGAAACCAACCCCCTCAATCTAAACAAGAAAGAAAAAAAAGTAATGCAGGAAAAGAGGAAACCACCAAGGAATAAGAATCTAGGTCGTAAAATCTGCAACCTTGTCGAGATGATCAAAAGATTAGGTACAAAATGTTTAAAAATGATTCACTTCTGGTGTCAAATGGATAGAAAGACAGCTACCATATCCTCACCATGCAAACAAACCTCCATTAAATAGCTCAATTGTTCCAAAGAATCTACTCAAGAAAGATGTAAAAACATTTTATTTACATCAAGGCAGAAGTACCTTCTTCTGGATTCGAGAACTTGCTCAACTTTTGAGCACAAGCAACAGACATTCTAGTAGCCCTTGCCTCAAATGCCTCCACTATTGCACTAGGCTTTAGCCAATCCTCAGCTGCATGTCATAACGAATTTTTGAGTGCACATGGCAGTGAGACTATGTTACGATACTGATACTATTGACATAATTATAGTAATGACTGAGCCCACCAGGAAAGAAGAGAAAGGAAACAGATGATCTCCAATACAGACTGCGTCTTTCTGGACACTGTAGTTTCAACCGTAAATAGTTCTCTAAACTTAGGAAGCATTTCCAAAAGGAAAACATACCTCTTTGAGTATCAGATCGGCATTGCATCAGATGTTCAACACGCCCCATATAAGATATTGTCCCCACTGGCTTTTTTCCAGAACCCAGCTGAGAGACAGTCTTAATGAGAAACCTTGCGACCTAAGAATAGAATGAGATGTCAGCCAATATTTCAGTTCGAAGCACATGACAGTGGGATAATCCGGGCCAATAAAACAACAGAAAGGACTTCCATCCTTCGGCAAAAACCTTCTAAGCAAATTGGACTCCAATAACATAACAGCAAGAAACACCATGAGTCCACAGACTCTGCATGAAAGTACAAATGGAAAAGCACATTGTGTTAATATATGTCTCATACCTGCAGAAGCAGCACAGTGTTGTCTCCTTCATATGTACAGGCAGGGACATAAACTGCAAATAATTCAGGAAGCCCACTGCTGCAAAGGTAGCCATGGCCTCCACATAGTTTCCTGCATTCTTCAATACCATCCTGTAGCAAAAGGAGAAACCCTTTGAATTGAAGAGAAGATAAAAGGAAATCTGAAATCTTTGCTATATTTAACTTAAAGATGCATTAACAGCACTATACCACAATAATATAGAATGCAATTCAAAGCCATCTGATTTAAAGAACATACCTATAAACAAGTGCACAATTAACTTTCTGCAATACACTTATTTACCACATTCTATTCCAAGCTATGTCCTTTAAAAACAGTCTGCAAGTTTTACAAAAAGGAGTGAAGGCCTCCAGTTCTAATTTTCCTTAACTATGCCTCTCTTCTTCATGTAACGATTATGGAACTTCTCTCGTTTATGCAAAAAATCAAATGTTAAATATCTTCTTGTGTCCTGGAAGATCGATTATAGACAATGCAAAACCAGTATTTTCACATTGGAAGTACAACATCTGTCTTGGAATTTAGTCTAACGCTTCCCTTCATTTTAACAGGCGAAATATCCATTATAAATATGTTTTTGAATCCTGGCAGATCGATTTCAGACAATTTTAATGACGCAAACCTGGAAATTGATATTGGAAGTTCAACCCAACAAACATGGACCTAGAGACCACTTAAAATATCTCAGATATATGGAAATGTTCTCTTATTAAAGCTACAGGAGGTGGACGCAAAAGGTTTAAGGTCGGCATACAGTTAGTAGTATATACAAACTCATATCTGGGATTCATAAATTCTTTGTCAAGCATTTGAAGTAGATAAGATCCCCATCTACCATTTGAGATATGTCGATCATCCATATATGATGTCTACACAAATCCAAGTAACACCCAAAAAACATTCGAACAATAAGTCCAACTGATATATGTAACTGAGGTTACATTATGTTTGATCAAGCAGCCAAATTGCACGATTATACAATTCTGAATCACTGAGATCTCGGAGTCCCAAGAGTAACCCAATTTTAACACCAAAAACAACAAGTTGCCAAAACTATGGAGATAATATCCCATTACTGACGAGTACCATATGATAAAAATATGGATACCAATTTCCAATACCGACGTGAGGCTGAAAGTAGCTTAGTAAATGGAAACATCCTAATTTGAGTTGACCTTAGCAGTAAAAAGTACAAGGTCATAGGAAAGTGAAAGTTATAGAAACTGTAGACTCTAGATTGAATGCTCGGCAACTACTCGTTGATCACACAGGCGTCACACACTTATAGACATTATTTACAGAGAGCTTGAAACAATATAAGTTTGGTAGTAGAGATCAAGTAAAATCACTTACAGCAGTGGCAGTAGTAGTCAAGGACTTCAACCCGGCAGTACATGCATGAGCCTCAGGCAAAGTTGAGAAGTCATTCGCTTGCAATCTTTGTGTAACATCCGTGTACAACCAATTTAACCACTCGCCCACAAACCTGAAGGCATAAGCAGAAGCCAGCAAAGGGAAGAGCCTATTCTGTTGAGTTTTGTAATCAATCACCTGAAAAACAAGAGGGCGGACATTTATACATCTTCTGCGCTGGTGCAATATGATTTTTTCCAGTTCACCAGATTTTCAGACCATATATTGTGAAGATTGTAAAGTACAAAATACGGGCACCTAAAATGACTAAGACATGTGACAATTAAATTCACCAAAAACTCTGCAGCACACTTTTAGTGATATGTTCGTCTATTACAGGATTATAATACAACAGATCATTTCAAAATGAGTGAAGGTCCTTGCTGCATTTCTAATTACAGAGGCCACAACCAAAAGATAGTACGCACCAAGTCCTTAGATTTCAAGGCTGGACGTCCAGTCTACATACAAACGCGTCTATAGAATAGACACATCCCTACATCTATCCAATCCATATTGGTTCATACAGCTACCAGAAATACAGAAAATGCCAACAGATATTTTACTTTATATTTTTCTCCACGCTACTTGATGTGACTCACGTAGCCGGCCCTCCCTAGTTTCGGGTGGAGACCTTGTAAAGTTTAGTTTCTTTCTGATGAGCTGAGCGGTCTTTTCTCGCTATTTTTTCCATGTACTAATGTACTTGTCCTTAATTTTGCATTTCATCTCATAGTTATCCTTTAAAGTTAAGTTTATAGTGTGGATTGAATTGGCCCTTCTTGGGATGAATTAACTCCAAACAATTAAGCGCTCCTGTAGCTACCCAACCTCATGCATTCAATCATGTTGGGGAACAATTGTGCAATCTGTATCAATTGGCCCTCCATAGAGTAATTGCTCAGCAATGCCTTCATATTTACTAAATTTCTCGTAATATCTCCAACTATTGCCAGATTCAATCATCTGAGAGTAGTCTTCTCTTGCATACTTTCGTGTAACATGGTTCTAAGATTTAACTGCCCAGCAACTTTACTTCTTTCTTAATCCTATTACCTACAGTCTAAAGACCCAAGACAACGTTGGCACATTTGTGTATGATTAACCCAGGGGATGCTTTATCGCTTACTAGGTACCTGTCTTAATTGATGAACTTTTGTAATGAGCTTAAGATATAGTTCCTAGAAGGGAGCGTCTGCTTCCACAACCTCAAATGCTTGCAACTATGTTACATGGAGTGGTACGAGTGTCAGAGTCGGATATGTGTCCAAGCGTCAGATTCATGTAATTTTCAAAATGCAAGACAAGGGGATAAGGCAAAAAATCCTATCCATCGTTGTTTTTTAGATATTACTTTGTTACATGGTGTTTTATTCAACGCATATTGTTTTACATTAAAACTTGTATCATCTCAAAGAGATCATGAAACAAAAGACACACTATAAGATAGTGTTCGTAGTAGCATATCGAATGAGATGTGTTGGACACATATCCCATACCCATGTCCTAGTGTCAAGTGTCCGACACCGATACTTCATGCATTTTGAAGAGTCCACGTGACATAGTTGTACACAACTTAGTTTGTTTCTAAAAATATATACCTTTTAGCGACAAGTTATGGTGTGGAAAAGCATATGAGCTGTGGAAATAGACTTTCCCTATCTAGAATCTCTATTGACCTATAACACAACCAGATCAGCATGAAACATCCTAAGATGAAAAACTTCAGTGAGACAACGGGGAGGATGAGTCTAGCATGCTAAGAAGTCAAGCCTTCATATGGATTTGGCGAAAGTAGCTGCTGACTTTATTCAGATGCAAATACTAGAGTATATTGTACTGGAACTTTAGAGATGAACAATGGCAACTACACTTACAAGCACAATATATGCATACACTCATGCAAACATGTAAAGTATAAGGAAAAAAAATACTAACATGCGGAATCCATCTCATCACCTAATAAGTCCAACAATGTGCAACCCCAAACGAATTCAGGATGAAGTACCAACATTCTAGATCATATGATAAGTTGATAACGTACTGCAAGCCAGTGCACGAGGCTTCGAAATCGAGGGGTCAGAGGAGGGTTGACTGGTGCAGCCTTACCCCACTAATATAAGGAGAATAAGAAAAAGCAATAATAAAACTTACAATAGCTTATGTGAAAGTTTAGACATTCCCTAAAAATTTTTAATATTTGGCCTAAAACACATCAGTCTATCGCTTCTACGAAATGGAGTGGTATTCATTTTTTCCTAAATGCTACAAAAAGCATCTCAAAGCAGATGCAATTAACCGTAGTACAGTTACCACTAGGCTCACCACGGAGTTACCTGGGTCTCGGGTCCACCATTCTGAGAGCCAAATTGTCTACGAACAGCACTGTATCTAGTAGCGATACAAACTGCACGTGATAAAGCACAGGATGCATCAGCTACAATGGCCTGCCGGACATACACCATAGTACCATATACTAGCTGGCGGGGAACATCTGATTGTGTACATTTCCCTTCCCTCGTAACCTGTAAAACCCTGACAATATTTGAACAATAACTTCAGATCCAAAAGATTCTCGTAACAAGTAACTACAGAAAGGACCAAAGACTTGATGGTCCTGGAACTTAATTCAGAACCAAAAATAGTGGTAGAGCGGTACAACTAAAAGTTTGAAGTTGTAGATATGTATCGAATGCTTCACAACACCACGAAATGAATGATGCTAGACTAAAGTTCTGCACCAAATGTTATATATTAGCCATCATATAAATGGACCCCGTCACATGAACTTAGATACATGTCATCACATAATCGGTAACCACACCCCTTTCCCTCTCCACCTCTGCATTTCCTTTCCTATCTAAATCTTTGTCAGTGATGGCTTTGCACGGTTCAACTGCAAATGGAATATACTAAAACTCATGCCCGCTAGTATTCTCTAATTACGGCATTCTTCCCAGCTTCTCTCTAACAAATTTTATTCTCTCTCTCACACTCCTTTCTTCTTTCTACTCGTGGATATAAACACGAGGACAGAGAAAGTTGAGAGCTTTTAAACCAAAGTCATATGGTCTTGGAAGTTTGAATTAGTACTGGAACAAAATACATGCACACGTAGATAGGGAGATACCTCATCAACATATGACTTCTAGGGATGCGCACATGATCAAATCTTAAGACGCCGTTGTCCATAGTGTTGTATGCCCCATTACCAAATTTCATTCCAATATCACCAACAGTTATGCCAGGAAGAGGTAAGTGATCCTCCAAGTTCCGTAGTTGTACAATGAAACCTACAAGAAAGAGCCATGAAGATTTCATACTGTTTTTTGCAAAAAGAAGAATTTGTACATATTGTACAAAATGATGAGACCATGAAAACTCAGCTACCATGTATCCCTTGGTCCTGATCATCTGTTATAAGACGAGCGTAAACAACAGCATGCGTCGATGCTTTACCTAATCCACCAGGCCACCACTAACCACAACAATAATTCAACAGCATAAGGATCAGATTAAACAAAATTAAGTCAAGAAAAAATGTTTGAAGAAAAAATTCTCAAGACACTATAGAGTACAACAATAATAAATCACAAACTTTGGGCCATCTGGCCTAAATTAAGTTCCTTAAAATCGCTTTGTGCTGTGTGACATAAAGTCAAAAAGTAAACACGCCCTCACAAACATTTTACTCACTTTGCTTGAAGTCAGGGTAGGACTATGTATAACAAACTCATCCGTTTGGTGATCAAATGTTGCAGTGGTTTCAAGACCTTGTACATTGGAGCCGTGACCAAGTTCAGTTTGTGCATAGCAGCCAATAATTTTCATCTTATAGGCAAGTGGCAACCATTTCTGTTGCTGTTCCTCAGTGCCCTGTCCTTTTATAGCAGGTACAAACATCCCCTAAGAGTCCAGTAAAAACAAAAGTAGGTGAGCCACGCTGATGAAACCTTGTCATCGAAATCTTTTCAAGTCTAAACAGAAGATCTGTTAACAGCAGACAATAAATACAGCTCCTCAAGCAAGTTAACAAAGTTCAGTCATCTTCTTGTTGAAAGAATGTCAAATGTCATTAGCTAGGCAGACGGCACACTTGAAAGGATGAAATGGAAAATGTTGAAGCAAACAGAACACAAAAAAACAAGTTTTACCCAATGAAGATCAGTAAAAGCAGGCTCGTCCACATAAAATCTCAACTTAGATGCCTCTTCTTCTGCAATGATGACAGTGAAAAGAAGATAAAACTCAGCCTCCGATGACATTCATGGTAATAACATTACAAACCCGAAGCAAAGACATACCAGAAAGACGAAGCTCAACAATACGCTTCCATGCATACGCTGCTTTCCTAAGAGTGTTTTTGAAAAGCTCCTTTCTGGCAAGCATAGTCCTGGTATCCTTTCGAAAGGCCTAAAGTCCAAAACAATATACAACCACTATCAAATCACCTATAGGCTAACGATGTTTCAAAAGAGTAAGAAAAAAATTTCTTACGACAACAGAAGCACTCCAACTAAGAAAACATTTCTTCAGAAAATAGAAGCACTCCAACTACTTTTCTATGTCAACTACATCCATGGCTTTGTGCCAACACTGAAACACTATCGTCTACATAGTGATCAAATATCAAGCTTACGGGGGCTACAGTTAATGACTTAGTGTGCCCCTCTGAATGTGTGTGCGCATGCATGTTTTGCAGAAACACCAGTTACTGCATATTAAACATAGCAAATGCTAATGACACTCACGATGCAAATTGCAAAGTGAAAGTTGCATCAAACAGTTGAAGTTCATCACGTACACTGCAAATCCTAATAATTAGAAGTATGTCAATACTGTTGGTTAAAAAATCTAAAATAGTTCAATGCTCGTTCTCTCCAGTGATATGCAGAATGTGAACAGTTGGCGCCCTGTATGCGCTCCATTTAAGCTTTAGCCATTTGAGCTCTTTAGGCATTTTAAGCGACATTTGGGAACGCCTATCAGCAATAATTGCAAGACCTTTAGCAATCAAATTAGATAACATACGGCTGAAATGTGAATCAATTATTAGTTCCATTAAATAATCACCACTTTACAGCTGATTACTAACAAATAAAAGGAAGGCATCAAATTCCAAAACATAACAGGCCACATTAATGTCCTAATAACGATTCAAACAAGTACAAAATGGTACATTTATCGCAACAATCACATTAATCCTCCACAATCAATTCCAATTACTCCAACTAACAATTCCCAGTAAAAAGTAAATTGACAAGAGATTGCGAGAGAGAATTCACTGGATCACTGGCGACGAGCTTGGCCATGCGATCGGACACTTCGAAGTTGTGGCGAGACCCGGCCCACACGATCTTCATGTCGTCCACGTCGAACTGGGCCTTCCTCCTCTCTTCACTCAGCTGATCCATTTCTCAAAACTCTAACAGAGAAGCCCTAAACCAAATCAAGCAAGCACGGATAACCAGAGGAATTCGAACAGATCAGCCTTATCAGAGCTTTTTGGGGGGCTTGACTGCGAGAGTTACGAAGAAACAAAAGGTTGAAAGTGAGTATATGCCTCCGGCCTCCCTCCTGATAAGGATCTTTAGCTCGAGAAGTTGAGCTTCCCGAGGAAAGTTTGTTGTTGTTGCAGCTGCTGTGACGTGTTGAATTTATTGTTCATGGGGTGAAGACAGTGACATTGATGGATGGAGGTGGAGGGCAGACGCATTTGACGGGTTTTATATGCACGTTCAAACAACGAAGATCATGTTTGACGGGAAGAATGTGTGTTTTTTGTGCTTTCACACTTTGAATCATGACCGATTCGGCGTGTCCATCCGCTACCGATCGCGCCCGGCCACCCGGCCCATCCCTTCGGGATTGGGGTGGATGAAAAATTCAGCCCGTCCCAACCCATCTTTTTTAATCCAACTCTCGGGGTCGAGTTAGGGTCAAACCCACGCCAAAGCTGGGCTAGCTCTACACGTGGCACAATCATGGCCGATTTTGATAACCGTACTAGACGTTCTCCTATATCCATTCTTCCCACCCGTTGTTTGGAATCTCAACATTGACCACCATTACTCGTCTCAGGGTCACGCAAAAACAACCACTTCTCATCGCCCGCCACCATTACAACCCTTCTAGCCGTCCGAGGGAGTATGTGGTTGTCACGTCGAGGGGGCCCACTAATAATAATAGTATTAAAAAACTAAGATTGTTAGCATAATAATTACTTTTATATGACTACGTTTGATTCAATGAGCAATAATTAATATATTTGAAACATTTGGCAGGGAAGAATTGTATGTTTATGTGCATTGTACGGGTACTAATATCACGTCCACATGGAGGTCAATAAATGAATTTTTTTTGCTACTACCCTGATTGTTGGAAGATATCTACAACCCTATGTATAATGACAATTAATATTCGTTAAAAGTTTTCTTTACTGACTTTTCTGTTAACATATTTAGGGTTAATTTTTAGCAGTATTTTTTTACCATTGCAAAATAAAAGCTATTAAAGGCATTTAATGAGAATTAATTGTCATTATATAAGGGGTTGTAGTCATCTTTCTACAACTCAGGTATCAGCCAAAAGTTTTTCTCAATAAATTCCTATAGATTTATAGATTCTAGTCTCACTTACTTCTTATTTTCAGGCATGCACAATATGTTAGCTGTTATTCACTTGAAACTATCAAGTATACATAGATAACAATTATCTATATGAAATTTAGTAGAGATAAAAAACAATAATTAAACTTTGGATCTATATAAGATCAAGTAGGAAATTATAAAGTTGTTTATATTACCAATAATATATAGGAAATATAAACCACTTTTAGTGGCATAAATGGGGATAGACCATCGCCATCCCCAACTCCCGGCCCGCTCTATATAGGTTCGGACCGCCCTTGTAGCCACCACCTCCATCACCTTGTTCGGAGCCAAGGCAACACCGCCCCACCTTCCCCAACCATAAATTTCTGTAAGTTGTTAATAGTCGTGTACACTTTCTCCTATATCAATTTTTTCTTATCTTACTTGCTCGTAAAACAAATGATTTCTAGATATTTATTTGTTTTTTTTTTTTTGTAAGTTTACACAAGTATTTGCTAAAAATATTAATGAGTTTTGGAACCTTCTTCGTGTATGTGAAAAGGATCAGAGGTTTTGTATATTTTTCAAAAATATTGCTTGTTGTGTGTGCTTTGTATTTTATTGAACTGTTATGTGTTTTATATGTCTCTTATTTTCCTTTTTTCACTAAGTTCATTCTCTACTTGCAGTCTGATGCGAATATAGTGGGTTCGTAGTTGACGTCGAGGTGTCACAAGGAATGCAATCTGAGTCAGATGTCAAGTATGCTGATGTGAGACACAACAAGGCAGAGACTAAGGGCTGAGACCAAGGGCTTCGGAGACAGTGCTTGAAGATGTCAGTACTGTGAGGGCAATGGCGCGGGGTGAATACACGACCACAGCAGCAGTCTGATGCCTAGGTCCAGACTCAAGGTCCTGTATGCGTCTCTTTCTAGAATTCTATATTTAAAAAGTGAATGTGAGAATGAATTCTAAAAAATATGAACTCGAGTCCTTCAATGAATTTTCAAGGCCCTATTTATAGAGATTGAGATAATGATGTCATTAATCAACACGTGGCATTCCTCGGGAGTGACACATCACTTAAGGGTCTACAGGTGCCGGTGCTCCATAGACTATCAGTTGAAAAATTCACCCCGCCTGCCCTCATAACATTATTCGGTCTGTCTAAAAAGACTGGCCCACACAGTATCGATGTGGCCAGTGAGTCCCCTCGATCTAGCCACAAGTTCAAAGCCCTTGTAGAGTTCCACAGGGCGTTGAGAGACGCTAAAGTCTTGACTGCTATGAGGAAGGCCCGATGCCCAACTGCCAGGCAGACTAAGGGCGATGCCTTTCAGAGACCTACTCCCATCTCGGAGTGACTCAGGGGGCATACTCCCTAAGGGTACCGACAAAAATCCCTCAGTGCTAGAGCATGTAGACTAATCATGTAGACACCTTAGTGGAGATAGTTTTTAAAGAGCAAGCCTATCCTGCAGGTGAGTCCTTATGTTGGAGCACTTAGAGCACACTAAGGTAGTGTTCTAGGGAATTCGCCTACCTGACGGGCAGTTACAGTATCTTGAAAGAGCTTTTTATCTGGCAAAAGAGGAGTCGAAGGTAACTGGCAGAGATAATGTCTTAAAGAACGAGCCTATTTCGCATGTGAGTGCTTGTGTCGGAGCACTTGTAACATGCTAAGGTAGTGTTCTAGAGGAGTCGCCTACCCGACAGGCCGAGGTAGCATCTTGGAGGAGCCGTCTACCTGGCGAAAGAAGATTTTAAGCTCTCTGACAAGGATCGTATCTTAGAGAGCGAGCCTATCCTATCGGTGAAACCTTATACCGGAGCACTCATAGTGCGCCAAGGTAAAGTCTCGAAGAATTCGCCTACCCGATGGGCTGAGGTAGCTAGCATACCGGAGGAGTCGTCAACCTGGCAGAAGAGTAGTTGAAGCTCCCTGGTGGGGACATTGCCTCAGAGAGCAAGCCTATCCCCACGGGTGAATCTTTGTGCCGGAGCACTCAGAGCATTTCAAGCTAGTGTCTAAAAGGAGTCGCCTACCCGACGGGCAGAGGTAGCATCCTGGAAGAGGCGTCTACCTAGCAAACGGGGAGTCTTCGTGCTGAAGTACTTGTCACTAGCGGAGATAATGTTGCGAAGGAGTTGCCTATCCCCGAAGGATACCGCACACTCCGAGGAGTGGGTCAAAAGCATGTGCCACAACCAAGTCAAGGTATGCTTGCTGTGGTGAAAAGATGGATCAATGCAAGGGCGTGGTAGTGTCACAGAATGCCGAGGTGCTAGACCATATAAGCAGCGGCGCGTGGGTGCAGTAGAATGTGTAAGGTGCCGGGCACTGTAGTGTGACAGAGTGCCTGGGGTGTGACTGTATAAGTAGCGCAGCGCATGGGGCAAGACATAGTGTGTACAGTGCCGGGGGCATATGAGATGGAGACAGCACACGAGTACGGTGCCGATTATCAGGAAAGTGGGGTCGTGCCGGGGCACGTGACACATGAACGACGCAGGGGCAAGATGATGGGTGTCGTGAAGTCGGTGCTCGGGCGTAACATCAGATGTCGTGAAGTAGGTGCATGGGCATGAGCAACAAACCTCTGGGAGTTGACACACAGGTGTGGGGGATGAGCATCACAAAGACGACACGTGGGTGCAAACAATTAGGGTTGTAAAGTCAGCGCGCGGGTGACGGACGTCACGGAGACGGTGCCGGGACGACGCTCTCATAATGCTTGGACAAAAGAAAAGGAAGTAAGTAGAGGTGGGAGGCCAAGGCCAACCCCAAAGGGGAAAGGCCGCCGAGCCTTAAAAGGGGAAAGACCGCCAACCTTCTGTTCCCAACCTATTCTGGTCACACCCAAGGGCCCACCAGGGGTCCCATTTTTGCACGACACGTCACATATTCAACGGTCAATTTTTCAACGCTTTCAAGCCTGTCAAAGCGACACATACTCAAGTCATGTGAATTGCTTGTGAAACACCTAAGGAGTGCCTTCCACCTCAAGCGCATCGGCCACCTTAGGGGGGTCGGCCACCTAAGGGGGTAGGCCACCTCAAGGGGGTTGGCCACCTACCTTGACGACCGACGACCATTGCTTGCAGTCGCGCGTCGTAGTCGTGATGACCGTCACTTGCGACCGTACTCTGTCGTCGTGACGACAATCGCCCGTAGTCGGGATGACCGTCGCTCGAGGCCACGCTCCGTCACCGCGATGACCATCGCTCATGGCAGCGCTCCGTTGCCGCGATGACCATCGCTCCGTCACCGTGACAACCTTCGTTCGCTGCCGTACGCTATCCACGCAACGCTAGTCATCGCCCACGTATCGGCTTTGAGGTGCCTGTCACCTATGGTCGTGTGACATCTGTCGTCGCACGCGTACTTACTTTGCGATGGTCGTTGCTTGCGGCTGTGCATCGTCACCGGACCCCCGTCGCCAGCGAGCCATCACTACACACTCTGCCGCGCCCATGCACTGCGCCGCTGATACAGCTGTGCCCCGAGGCTCTCTGTCACAATGTCGTGCCCCCGAACACCATACACATTCTGTCGCGCCCATGCGCTGCGCCACTGATACAGCCGTGCCCAAGGCTCTCTGTCATAATGTCGTGCCCCCGGGCACCATACATACTCCGCCACGCCTATGCGCTGCGCCACTGATACAGATATGCCTCTGGCTCTCTCTCACACTACCATGCCCCTTGGCACCATACACACTTCACCGCGCCCCATCTCCATGACATGTGCCCCGGCTCCAGCTATTGTCCCGCGATGGTCGTCGCCGGGCCCGTGCGCTACAATCATGTTACATGTTCCCAGGCACCACTCTCATTCACCACACCATGGGCCCCCGCCATGGACGTGGAACATGCTTCGACCCACTCTCCAGAGTGTGCAGCATCCCGTGGGGATATGCGACTCCTTCGGGACACTATCTCCGCCAGGGAGCTTTTTAATTCCCCTTCTGCCAGGTAGACGACTCTTCCAGGATGTTACCTCAGCCCGTCAGGTAGACGGATCCTCCAGGATGCTACCTTGACGCGCTTTGAGTGCTCCAGCACAAGGACTCACCCGCGGGATAGGCTCGCTCTCTAAGACACTATCTCAGCCAGGGAGCTTTTCAACTCCCCTTCAGCCAAGTAGAAGGCTCCTCCTGGATGTTACCTCGGCCCGTCAGGTAGACAGCTCCTTCGAGATGCTACCTTGAGGCGCTCCAAGTGCTCTGGCACAAGGACTCACCCGCGGGATAGGCTCGCTCTCTAAGACACTACCTCCCCGCCAGGGAGCTTTTCAACTCCCCTTCCACCAGGTAGACAGCTCCTCCGGGATGCTACCTGGCTTGTCGGGTAGATGGCTCCTTTGGGATGCTACCTTGATGCACTTCGAGTGCTCCGGCACAAGGACTCACCCACGGGATAGGCGACTCCTCCGGGACACTATCTCCTCCAGGGTGTTTGGTGTGACTGGCTTACGTGCTCCGGCACTGGGGGCTCGTGTCGGCACCCCTAGGTCCTAGGGACTTTGACCCCCGGATCACTCCGAGACGGGAGCAGGTCTTCGAAGGGCATCACACCTATTCCACCTGGCAACTGGGTGTCGGGTCTTCCCCACCACTTTCAGGCCTGTGGGACTCTACAAGGACTTGGATTGGTGGCTAGATCAAGGGGGTTCTCTGGCCACACCGACGCTGTGGGAGCCAGTCTTTGCAGACAGACAGAGTGACGCTGTGCGAGGCAGGCTAGGTAAATATGAGATTCAACAGTTCGTGGAGCACCGACAGCTGTGGACCCCTCGGTGATGTGTCACTCCGGGGGAGCGCCACGTGTCGCGTGATGACATTAGCATCTCAACCTCTATAAATAGAGGTCTTGAGAAGTCATTTGAAAGACTTAAGATTTTTAGATTCTCAGAATTCTCTCTCACTTTCTCTTTCTCTCTCTAGAATTCTGGAGAGAGAAACATAGTTGGACCCCTAACGTTGGACCCAAACATCGGACTGTGACTGTCGTCGTATATTCACTGTGCCCCATCGCCCTCACAGCACTGCCACCCTCAGGCTCTGTCTGGGAAGCCCTTGGTCTCTGCCCTTGTTCCACCCTTGCTGTGTCCCACATCAACATACTTGGCATCTAACTCGGATTGCATTCCTTATGGCACCTCCACGTCGACTGCGAACCCACTTTCCTTGGCATCATTTTTGGCGACTTCGTTGGGGAGGTGAGCATCGCAGTGCAGTTCGTCCCTTGCCTGACACACTCAAGCAACCATGTCTCAGCAACGCAGGGCTACCAGGACTACCAGCCAAAGTCTTCACCCAGCCATCCAAGAGGAGCATCACCTTGAGGATCAAGAAGAGACCAGCCACAACCAACTCCAGCCTCTCCCCTGGATGGATGCACCCGATGTGGTCGCGATCGTCAACACCACAATCCAACACCTTACTCTTACCATCATCGAACTCCAAGACTCTCAATCTTCTTTCATGGCTATCATCTTAGAAATGCAAAAATCAATCCAAGTCTTGACTTCACAGTCACCGACCTCTTAAGGCCCTGAAGCTCCCCACCCTGTGCCCGCTACCTACCTCGTGTCACCCCAAGCTCTGGGGTTGGCCCCTTCTGATCAGATCTAGCCTTCAGGGCCTGAGCTTGTTGTGGACACTGCCCAGGCCTCAGTGTCACGACCACCGCTGCCTTGGTCCTCCGGGCCCTCGGTAGTAGGACTCACGGCACCTCAGCCCATAGCAGCCCGACTCACCCTTGCTCGGAGTACTTCAGAGACTCACGACTCAATTGAGATGGAGCCTAACCCTAACATAACCAACTAAAAGCTAAACACAAGCCATTCCCCCAGCTTGTTTCAGTTAGCCCTCCCTGATGGCCAACCTTTTGTTGCTGGCACTACACCTGTACAAAACCACACCCCAAGAAGCTGTTCCCTTCCACCAACCCTTCTCAACCGTTGTCATCCTCGTAATACCTCAGGTCGCTCCGTATAGGGGCTCTGGTGCCCAAATCATCCCGACATGGCATAAACCCTCGCATGCTTCGTATGTCACCAAGCATGACATTGACGCCATCCTCTGCCGTCTCAAGCAGTCATCCTTACCACACTCCCTCTCTAAAATGTTTGGCCATGCTCCCTACTCTGGCGACCTCGCTACCAAGCCCTACCCTGTCAAGTACAGACAACCAGCCTTCACCCTGTTCAAAGGTAAAAAGGGCAACGCCCGCGAGCATCTCACCCGTTTTGCTGGCTCCCTGGAGCACTACGGGGAGGACGACACTTTGAAGCTTCGGGAATTTCACAAGTCCCTGACTGGCCTCGCCTACTCTTGGTATCATCAGATTCCTGACGGTAGTATCCACTCCTGGTCTGACATGGTCCAACTCTTTCTTGACAAGTTTCACTATGAAACGGAACGTGTGACCATCGTTGACATTGTCGGAATCTGCTAGAACCCTGGGGAAGACCTCAATGCTTATGTTACATGCTTCCATCACAAGTGCTTGGAGTGCACTGACTTCAGCAAGGATGAGACCCTTGTACCCATTTACATCAAGGACATGAAAGACACCTACATGGTCTACCTTGAAAACCTGCAGCTTCGGTCTTAAGGACATCTCAAAGAAGCTGCACGACGCACCTACGACTCAGTCGGTCCATCAAAGACCCGAAAGCCCCAAACCCATATTGCCCTAGCTGTAACGGCAGAAACAGCCAGTGATGGAGATAACAGTTACAAGCGCAAATCCCAAGAATGGGATGGGCACCCTGACAAGAGAAGGCAACCGACGCCTGCCCTGGAATACCCATGTGATTTGAAGACAGTCAAAGCTCTCCTCGAGACCTGGATCAACGATAACTCCATTACCCTGCCCGATGACAAAGAACCTACCCCGGAAGACCTAGCTCATCCCAACTACTGCCCCTATCATCGGAAGGTCGGTCAGGACCTCAAGTGGTGTAGGAGCCTCAAGTTCGCCTTTGTCGACAAGCTTGCGTCTGACGAGCTCAAACTCTAAGTGTATGACCTCTGCCCCACCCGCCCAAGCCCTAGCTTGACCTAGTGCATTTTCTACACTTGTAATTTTGTTCCTTCATTTTGCAAGTTTCAATGTGCTCACTCTTCTTGTACCAAGGCATGTTGCCTCCTTTTTGTTATTAATGAAGTTGTATTTTCTAGACTTACACAAATTTTCAAGCCTACTGACACCACCCTTCATGCCGTCACCAGATCCCTTGGGGGCTTCACCCTTTTTCCTACCCCACGCAGGCCAGGTTCCCTCCCTCTCCCCTGCCTCATATGCCACAGCGACTTGGTAGGTGGTGCGAGGGGTGGCTCGAGCCACGCTACCTGTAACCTCTGTGACTTAGCCAGTCGCCCATGCCAGCCCACCGCCCTAAGTCCCCCTCCCTCTCATCTCAACCCCTGGTGATCGCCGTCGCGGTCGCATCACCACCCCATACCCATTTCTTTTTCTTTCAACACTTATAAAAAATTCTTCATTTTTCGCAGTGGGTCACTCTCTCTCCCATACTTAGAAAAAATTCTTCATCTTTTATAGTCGGTCACCACCCCCCGTGGCCTCCCTCGGCACCCTTGCCCGAGCTCCACACTTAGAAAGAATTCATTTTCGCAGTCGGTCACTCTGTCTCCCATACTTAGAAAAATTCTTCATCTTTCACAGTTGGGTCACCACCACCCGCGGCCTCCCTCGGCACCCTTGCCCAAGCTCAACACTTAGAAAAATTCTTCATTTTTCGCTATCGGATACCCTCTCTCCCATACTTAGAAAATTTTTTCATCTCTACTCTCACCAACCCCCCTCACCCTCTATCCAACACTTCAGAAAAATTTCACAATTTTTTTTCATCTCTCCCCCTCCGCATTCTCTCCCTTTCACTTTGAAATCTCTCTTATTCACAAAATTATTCACACCTCTCACTCTCTTTATATACACATTGAGAATTTCTTGAGAGCATCCTTTTGGGGCACCAAAAAAAAAAATTCAATTTCCATTTCAATTTCATAAATAAACCAGATGGGCAGAACCCACCCGCAATGGTCCGACCCGTGCTTGCCCTGTCTCGTTTCCCTTTTCTTCCATCAGCTTCCAGCGGGTCAGCCCCCGCCCGTTTGCCCTCAACCTGACCCATCATCTACAACCCTAATTTTTTAAACCCTATTCCATCTCTTTCTCCTCTTATGCGCCGCGACTTACCCGCGCCGCCAACCACATTCTGCCATGTCCACCGTTGGCAGCCCCTTCCTGGCATCTCCCCCACCTAGTCGACCCCCCACCCCCACCGACCCCCCATACCAGGTCAACCCCCCTCGGCCCCTCTGTCCCTCTTCTCCCCTGACTCCATAAGCCTCCAAAGCCCCATGGCAGCCTCACCCTGCCGGCGCCGAGGCCCTTCTTCTCCCTTCTTGTCATCTCCAACCCAGCCGAGCCCACCACCAGTCCGAGCTTACCCCCTGGCCGACCCCTACCTCGCTGACCCTCCTTCGGCCATCACACCCCACCCCTCAATTAGGCCCAACACCTTCGGCCAAACTACCCAACGCCCTAATACCGACCTCACTCCCCCTTACTTTTGGCGACACCTTGGCCACTTTTCTCCCTTCACCCAAGGTAACGCCAAAGCCCTTTCGTCGGTCTCCACCACCTCGGCCTCTACACTTCGCCCGCCAAAGCATCAACACACTTTCTGCCCTAGCCCGGGCACCGGCTTCGTGGGGTCCGTCGCCCATGCGCGAAAGGGACTTATGTTCCCAACCTATTCTGGTCAATCCCAAGGGCCTACTAAGGGTCCTATTTTTGCACGACACGTCACATATTCAACGGTCAATTTTCAACACTCTCAAGCCGGTCAAAGCGACACATACTCAAGTCACGTGAATTGTTTATGAAACACCTAAGGCGTGCCTTCCACCTCAAGGGGTCAGCCACCTTTGGGGGTCGGCCACCTACCTTGACGACCGACAACCATCGCTCGCAGTTGCGACGACCATCGCCCGCAGTCGCGCTCCGTCGCCATGATGACTGTCACCCATAAACGCGACGACCGCTGCTCGCGGCCACTCTTCATCACCGCGACAACCGTCCCTCGTAGTTGTGATGACCGTGGCTCTCAGCCGTGGACTGTCGCCACAATGACTGTCGCTCGCGACAGCATTTTGTCACCGCGACAACCTTCGCTCGCGGCCGTGCACCATCCACGCAACGCTCATCGTCGCCCTCGCGTCGACTTTGCGATGATCGTCACCAGTGGTCATGTGACGTCTGTCATCGCTGGCGTGTCGACTTCGCGTTGCTCGTTGCCTGCGGCCACGCATCGTCGCCGCGACCCCCATCGCCTGCACGCCGTCACTACACACTCTACCACGCCTATGCGCTGCGCCGCTGATACAGTCGTGCCCTAAGGCTCTCTGTCACAATGTCGTGCCCCCAGGCACCATACACACTCTGTCCCTCCCATGCGCTGCATCGCTGATACAGTCGTGCCCTGAGGCTCTCTGTCACAATGTCATGCCCCCGGGCACCATACACACTCTGCCGCGCTTATGCATCGCGCCACTGATAGAGCTGTGCCCCATGGCTCTCTGTCACACTACCTTGCTCCCAGGCACCATACACACTTCACCGCACCCGTACGCCATCTCCATGACATATGCCTCGGCTCCAGCTATTGTCCAGCGACGGTCGTTGCCGTGCCCGTGCGCCACAATCATGTTACATGCCCCCAGGCACCACTCTTATTCATCACACCATGTGCCCCCGCCATGGACGTGGAACATGCTTTGACCCACTCTCCGGAGTGTGCAGCATCCCATGGGGATAGGCGACTCCTCTGGGACACTATCTCAACCAGGGAGCTTTTCAACTCCCCTTCCGCCAGGTAGACGGCACCTTTAGGATGCTACCTCGGCCCGTCAGGTAGATGGCTCCTTCGGGATGTTACCTTGATGTGGTCCGAGTGCTCCGGCATAAGGACTAACCCGTGGGATAGGCTCACTATCTAAGACACTATCTCCGCCAGGGAGCTTTTCAACTCCCCTTCCGCCAGGGAGCTAACTCTCCGCCAGGGAGCTTTTCAACTCCCCTTCCGCCAGGTAGACGGCTCCTTCGGGATGCTATCTTGATGTGGTCCGAGTGCTCCGACACAAGGACTCAACTGGGGGATAGGCTTGCTCTCTAAGACACTATCTCCGCCAGGGAGCTTTTCAGCTCCCCTTCCGCCAGGTAGACGGCTCCTCCGGATGGGTCATCGTCATTGAATTAGGGAAGATTGGTGAAAAATCTATGGTCCCATAGAACTAGCATGTCCTCTTAAAATATGATTTTTCGCCATTAAGAAAAGGGCTGGTCCTGAGCAAAGCAAGAGATGGTTGAATGATGTATCCTTTCAGTAGGTGCTCTAGATATTCTAGTTTCAAGCATTCTTGATATCATAGGACGTATGGCTAAAAAAAAAATGCAGTTGTGATCCTCGTAACCTTACTATGAAGCTGCCATACCCCACCTGAATTGCCAACCACCAGTTTATAAGATAATCCAAAGACTATCTATATCTAAGACTCAAAAGCCATAGATTTGACCTACCAAAGGATAACTATGGTGGATTTGAGCACATGGAAACAAGAACAAGGCCACAATATAATTGTTTACGTAGTGGGCAGAGAGTGCACCATTTTTCATCAACTCTCCAGCAATTTTCCAATGAGCAAACGGTCCAAATCTTTAGAAATGCTATTAGGGCGTGAGTTATTTTCTCAAGTCTAAAACGTCTCAAAAGTGACAACTCTGCAATAAATGTTTTGAATGGTAACATCGGTAATACCTTTTTTTTTTGTTTTAGTACGATGATTTAGGATTGCATTTATATCAAAGATAAAAGATTCCTTTCTCATATGGGTACAAAATTCTGAGCCCGTAAATAGTATGCTCGAGACATGGACAAATGTTTTCAAAGTCCCGCCTAACTCCCGAAAAGTCCAACCCATCCGACTTTTATATAACATCAATGATGTATACGAGTTTTACGTGTACAAGATTTTTTTTCTTTTTAATCTTTAAAATCCTGTATGTATGGGTTTGGAGACCTTTGATTTTCTTTTTCCATACAGAAGTAGACCTCTTAAAATTGTTTCTAAACTCTTGTCTCTTTTTAATTTTATATATTATCCTAAAACATTATTTTCCTGCTTATAATAAAAAATATTTTGAGACTTCACTGTACTTTTCTTCATTATACTATAAATAGTAGACTTAAATACTAATTAATATGCTTAAAAATTAAGTAAGGAAAAAACTTAGGACTAGTTAGTAGACTTGTATATATGGTAATTTATATGCTTAAAAATAAGTAAACCAAAACCAATTTGTAACAACGAACAATCCGTGGGCAGCCCGTACTCACCAAAAATTTCTTGGGGTTGAGTTGACAGATATTATTTGACCCATAGATGGGTTGGGCTAGGCATGGACACAGGTTTTGAGAGTGGTGTGGGCATGGTCCGGACCTTAGACCCGTCCAGACCTCTAGCCCGCCCACATTACAACCCTAACATTATGTCAAGGCACATATAATAGCTAATAAAAGGACATATGCACATTGCTTGATCGTTGAAGCACATAGCCAAAGAGATCTAGTGTAGGTAATTGGTGCAGATGGCAAATGCACAAGAGCTAATCCTCCCATGAGCTTCATAAAAGTAATGACCCTTCTAGTTAGTGGATAAGTTTGCTGAAATTGCCTTTTTGACAACACTTTGACCTCGATGAAAATGTCTGGATCCCTTGTGGTTAAGCTGCACTCATCAAAATTGTAGCATGTATGACCTACATCATATATAAGTGACTTCACCTTGTTACCATGATCCTCAACTCCTGAGTTTTTAGGTTATATGACATACATCGTATAGCACAAAATAAAGATGTGTAAGGTTGGGTTATATGCAATGGCAAGCTGAGTTTTCAGGGTTCCATGTAATGGGCAAAAAAGAGAAGACTTTATTGAACTCTACTGATGAGACTATTACTGGTGTTTTGAGGCAAATATTATCAGAGCGAAATGTACGGGAATAACTGAACAATTTGTCTATGGAGTTCTGTAGAATTTGGGCTTGATATATTACTTGTAAGGGAAAGAATTTCGTAGAAAGATGCAGTCATTGTGGTGTAACCAAATACATCAAAGAAATACAAACAAATAGGGTTTGAGCAGAAAGAGAAGTACGGTTTGAGTTGGTTTATTACGTGCATGCAATCAACCACTCTTTAAAGGAAGGAATCACTATTGACATCATATTCTCAGCTTACTCCCAAACCGTAAAAAACGTAATACTACTTCCCATCGTCGGCCAACACTACCACCCTTTTAGCCACTAAGGGAAGGATCTTGGATGTGATGTCGAGGCCCAAAAATAGTACGTAGAAACTAAGCTTGTTAGTGTAATAATTGATCTAATATTGCCACATTTCATGCAACAAGTGATAATTAATGAAGTTGAAGCGTTTCAAGTCTTCAAAATAAATAGGACACAAAGTAGCATCCCGAAGGAGCCATCTACCCGACGGGCCGAGATAGCATTCCAGAGGAGCCATCTACCGGAGAGTTGAAAAACTCCCTGGCAGAGATAGTGTTCCGGAGGAGTTGCCTATCCCCACTGGATGTTGCACACTCCGGAGAGTGGGTCGAAGCATGTTCCAAGACCAAGGCAAGGTGCGCATGGTAGGGTGATAGCATAGACCAACACAAGGAGCGTGGTAGTGTGACAGAGAGCTGAGGGGCGCGACTGTATAAGCAGCGCAGCACATGGGTGCGCTGAAGTGTGTATGGTACCGAGAACACGGTAGTGTGATAGAGAGCCAGGGGACACGGCTGTATAAGCGTCGCAGCGCATGGGCCCGACGAACTGTGTATGGTGTCGAGGGCACCGTAGTGTGACAGGGAGCCGGGGGTGCGACTGTATCAGTATCGCGGTGCATGGGTACGGCGGAGTGAGTGAGGTGCCAGGGGCACGATAGTGTGACGAGAGCCTAGGGGTGTGGCTATATCAGCGGCGCAGCGCGACGCATGGGCGTGGCGGAGTGGGTATGGTGACGGCACGCGGGCACCGACGATAGGGGTCACGGAGACGGCACGCGGTAAAGCACAAGCTTAAGTGCAAATTACTTGGACAGTATTCTCCAGAAATCCGACAAGAAGCATGGTACATGAACGACAAAGATATTCAATAAAAGGGGAAGGGAAAAGATATTACTCGAATGCAGTGTATAACTTCCATTTGAATTCGTGTTCCTGTCAACGTTTCTCAACATATTTCGTCTACACAGGATCTCCTTTTCAACAGCAAAGACAGAGATCTGGTTTAGGAATCTGCATATCAAAAGTCCTAGGACATCGTTTGGGCTCATGTGCATTTTCATATTATTCTCAAGACCCTTTCACTTCACAGGCTCTGGTAGTGCTGAAAATACTACAGTGAGCAAAACAACATAACTTGAAACATATTGTTATTTATACTAACTCTGAATGTTTGCTTGCACAGGTAAAAGGACTGGAGGAGATTAGTGCTGTAGCTGTACCAATCATGTATGATATATGCCAGACTAGCGCATTTTTTTCATTACTGTTGGCTATTAGTAGAAGGCAAACGGCTACTATCTGAAGCCCTATATAGGTTCGGACCGCCCTTGTAGCCACCACATCCATCACCTTGTGCGGAGCCAAGGCAGTGTTGCCCCACCTTCCCCAACCCCTAACTACAACGCCACACCAACCGCAAACCATCATCACCAATCGTCGTATGTTGTCGCCGTTGTATAAATTTATGTAAGTTGTTAATAGCCGTGTACACTTTCTCCTATATCAATTTTTTCTTATCTTACTTGCTCGTAAAACAAATGATTTCTAGATATTTATTTGCTTTTTTTTTGTAAGTTTACACAAGTATTTGCTAAAAATATTAATGAGTTTTGGAACCTTCTTCTGTATCTGAAAAGGATCAGAGGTTTTGTATATTTTTAAAAAATATTGCTTGTTGTGTGTGCTTTGTATTTTATTGAACTGTTATGTTTTTTGTGTGTCTCTTATTTTCCTTTTTTCACTAAGTTCATTCTCTACTTGCAATCTGATGCCAATGAAGTGGGTTCATAGTTGACGTCGATGTGTCACAAGGAATGCAATCTGAGTTAGATGCCAAGTATGCCGATATGAGACACAATAAGGCAGAGACTAAGGGCTGAGACCAAGGGCTGACGAGACAAAGCCTGAGGATGTCATTACTGTGAGGGCAATGGCGCAAGGTGAATACACGACGACAGCAACAGTCTGATGCTTAGGTCCAGACTCAAGGTTCTGTATGTTTCTCTTTCTAGAATTCTATATTTAAAAAGTGAATGTGAGAATGAATTCTAAAAAATGTGAATTCGAGTTCTTCAATGAATTTTCAAGGTCCTATTTATAGAGGTTGAGATAATGATGTAATTAATCAACACGTGGCATTCCTCGGGAGTGACACATCACCTAAGGGTCCATAGGTGCCGGTGCTCCATAGACTGTCAGTAAAAAAATTCACCCAGCCTGCCCTCACAACGTCACTCAGTCTGTCTAAAAAGACTGGCCCACACAGCGTTGATATGGCCAGTGAGTCCCTTCGATGTAGCCATAAGTTCAAAGCCCTTACAGAGTTCCACAGGGCTTTGAGAGACGCTAAAGTCTTGACTGCCATGAGGAAGGCCCAACGCCCAATTGCCAGGCGGACTAGGCATTATGTCTTTTAGAGACCTACTCCCACCTCGGAGTGACTCAGGGGTCATAGTCCCTAAGGTTACCGATGAAAAGCCCTCAGTGCTGGAGGCACGTAGACTAATCATGTAGACACCTTAGTGGAGATAATTTCTTAAAGAGCAAGCCTATCCTGCGGGTGAGTCCTTGTGTCGAAGCACTCAGAGTGCACTAAGGTAGTGTTCTAGGGGATTCGCCTGCCCGACGGGCAGAGGTAGTATCCTAAAAAAGCCTTTTATCTGGCAGAAGAGGAGTTGAAGGTAACTGGAAGGGATAATGTCTTAGAGAACGAGCCTATCTCGAGTGTGAGTGCTATGTCGGAGCATTTGTAGCTTGCCAAGGTAGTGTCCCGGAGGAGTCACCTACCCGACAGGCCGAGGTAGCATCTCAGAGGAGCCGTCTACCTGGCAAAAAAAGACTTTAAGCTCTCTGACAGGGACAATATGTTAGAGAGCGAGCCTATCCTGTCAGTGAAACCTTGTACTGGAGAACTCATAGTGCGCCAAGGTAGAGTCTTGAAGAAGTTGCCTACCCGATGGGCCGAGGTAGCTAGCATCCCGGAAGAGTCGTTTATCTGGCAGAAGGGGAGTTAAAGCTCCCTGGTGGGATAGTGTCTCAAAGAGCGAGCCTATCCCCGTGGGTGAATCTTTGTGCCGGTGTCTAAAAGGAGTCGCCTACCCGATGGGTAGAGGTAGCATCTCGGAAGAGGTGTCTACCTAGCAGAAGGGGAGTCTTCGTGCTGAAGTACTTGGAGCTCCCTAGCAGAGATAATGTCATAGAGGAGTTGCCTATCCCTGAAGGATACTGCACATCCCGAGGAGTGGGTCGAAGCATGTGCCACGACCAAGTCGAGGTATGCATTGTGTGGTGAAAATATGGATCAATGCAAGGGTGTGGTAGTGTCACAGTAGAATGTGTGCGGTGCCGGGGGCACTGTAGTGTGACAGAGTACTTGGATTGTGACTGTATAAGCAGCGCGGTGCATGGGTAGGACATAATGTATACAGTGCCCGGGGCACATGAGATGGAGACGGCGCACGGGTGCGGCGCCGATTGTTGCGAAAGTGGCGTTGTGCCAGGGCACGTGACACATGAACGACGCACGGGCAATACGATGGGTGTCGCGAAGTCGGTGCTCGGGCGCAACATCAGATGTCGCAAAGTCAGTGCACGGGCGTGAGCGACAAATGTCTAGGAGTCGACATGCAAGTGCGGGCGACGAGCATCGCAGAGACGGCAAGTGAGTGCAAGCAATGAGGGTCGCGAATCAGCGTGCAGGAGACAGACGTCATGGAGACGGCGCCTGGACGACCCTCTCATAATGCTTGGATGAAAGAAAAGGAAGTAAGTAGAGGTGGGAGGTTAAGGCCAACCCCAAATGGGAAAGGCGGCCGACCCCCAAAAGGAGAAAGACCGCCGACCCTCCAACGGGAAGGTGTGCCAACCCTCAAGGGAGAAGGCACGCCGACCCCCAGGAAGGAGATGCGTGACCGGTTGATAAAAAAGAGCTACAAACGTTGAGGTTTACTGACCGTCGAAGGGGAAGATGTGCTACCGACTGAGCAAAAAGTGGCTGCGAAGGTTAAGACACGCCGACCGGCAAGGGAGAAGATGTGCGATCGCCAGAGCAAAAAGGGGCTGTGAAGGTTGAGGCACGTCAACTGCCGAAGGGGAAGATGTGCGACCGGCTGAGCAAAAAGGAGCTGTGAAGGTTGAGGCGCACTGAGATTGTCTCGCTAGTGAAAAAAAAAGTCGCACCAAGATAACTTAGCGAAGAAGAAACGTAAAAAAGAGGCGAAGAATGCACGTGACTCGAGCGTACACATTTTGACCGGTTTAAAGCGTTAAAAAATTGACCGTGGATCTATGGGTGCAGCCAAGATAGGTTTGGAATACAGAGTAATGGAAAACGTCGATGCACCAGTGTAGATGAGGTGGATCATCTAAACAAACGTCCAAAAAAACCTCTTGGGTATGGAACTTTTTCGATGAAGATGTTTCGACCGGATTTGGTACGCTACACAGAAGTTATGTTCAGGGTATATGCTTCTAAACCCAGAATGGGACATTTTACATGATTCGACGTCTTAAACTTAGAAAGCCTCATTGCAGTACTGTTAACTTTTCAAGATACACTGTAACTTGTCAACTAGTATTGGGAGCCTTTCACTAACTAATAACTATGACCCTGATGTGCTTCGTGAAGAAATTGGGAGGATGATACTAGTTGATGTTCATACCCTATTCTGGTCGCACCCCAAGACCCGCCAAGGGACCCACTTTGCACGACACATCACCCAGTCAGCGGTCAACTTTTCAACGCTCGAGGGCCGGTCAAAGCAACGCATGCTCAAGTCACGTGAACCATTCGTGAAGCGACTTCGGCGTGCCTTCCACCCCAAGGGGTCGGCCACCCTCGGGGTCGGCCTCCCTCTAGGGTCGGCCTCCCCCAAGGGGTCGGCCACCCTCGGGGGGTCGGCCTCCCTCTAGGGTCGGCCTCCCCCAAGGGTCGGCCTCCCTTGGGGGTCGGCCACCCCAAGGGGTCGGCCACCCTCGGGGGGTCGGCCACCCTCGGGGGGTCGGCCACCCAAAGGGGTGGGGGGTCGGCCTCCCTCTAGGGTCGGCCTCCCCCAAGGGGTCGGCCACCCTTGGGGGTCGGCCACCCTCGGGGGGTCGGCCTCCCTCTAGGGTCGGCCTCCCCCAAGGGTCGGCCTCCCTTGGGGGTCGGCCACCCCATGGGGGTCGGCCACCTGCCTTGAACACCGACGCCGTCACCTTTGACCGTGCCCCATTGTCACGACGACCGTCGCTCGCGGCCGCACTCCGCCATAGTCGCGACAACCGTCGCTCTCGGCCGTGCCCCTTCGTCGCGATGACCGTCGCTCGTAGTCTCGATGACCGTCACTTGTGGCCGCTCTGTCGCCATGACAACCGTCGCTCACGGTCGCGCGCCATCCACGCAACGACCCTCGTCGCTCGGAGATCACTCTGCGACCCTCGTCGCCCGCACTCAACCGCGCCCCATGCGCTGCAATCATGTTATATGCTTACGGGATAGGCTACTCCTCCAGGACACTATCTCCGCCAGGGTGCCTGCGTGACTAGCCTACGTGCTCTGGCACTGGGGGCTCGCGTCGGCACCCCTAAGGACTATGACCCCCGGGTCACTCGGAGACGGGAGCAGGTCTTCGGAAGGGCATCTTGCCTAGTCCACCTGGCAGCTGGGCGTCGGGTCTTCCCCACCGCTGCCAGACCTGTGGGATTCAGTAAGGGCTTGGACTGGAGGCTGGGGCAACGGGCTACTCTGACCATGCTACCGCGGCATGATCAGTCTCCTCAGACAGGCAGAGAGATGTTGCAAGGGCAGGGCAGCACGAACTTAGGAACCGGCAGTCCAACGAAGGGTCAGTGCGTTGGCCCCCTGGTGACGTGTCGTTCCCAGGGGGCGACACATGTCAACTTATGACACATGCACATTTTTGCCTATAAATAGTGGACTTTGGAGCTTTTTCAAGGATCTTTTTCTCATTTGGACTTTTCACTTTCTCTCTCTAAAAGAAACATTCTCTCTGGAATTCTAGTGAGAGAAATATACTTGAACTCCCGTCTACGGACCCTGGACGCCATACCCTCATCACGGACTGTAGACTGTCGGTCCTGTTCATCGTCACCCTGCCTGCGCAGCACTGCCAGCCCTCACGACCTGTCTGGGGAGCCTTGTCCTCGGCCCTTGCGCCGTCCTTGCTGTCTCCCACGTTGCCTACCTGGAAGCCAACTCAGACCGCATCCTTTGTGGCACCTCCACGTATCATCGAACCATTTTCGGCACCATCATTTTGGCGACTCCGCTGGGGAGGTGAGCATCGTATTGCGGTTTGCATACCTTCCGGACTTAGGCATTATGCCTGTGCAACGGAGAGCTACTAGGGCGACCAGCCAAGGACCCAACCCCGCCATGCAAGAACACCACCTCGGTGATCAGGAGGAGACTAGCGCCACGCGGCTCCGAGACCAGCTGCCGACCACTACCCCCGACGTACAAGTGCTCGTAAATGCAGCCATCCAGCAACTCACTCCAACCATCACCACTCTGCAAGATTCACAGACCACTCTACTAGCCGCCATTATGGACATGCAAAAATCCATACAAGCCCTGTCCTCACAGCAGGCCGCTCCATCAATCCAGCCTTCAGGACCGGGGCCAGCTTTTGACATCGCCCCGGCCCCAGTGTCGCGACTACCGCCGCCTTGGACATCTAGACCCTTGGCGGTAGGGCTCGCAACACCGTCGCTGCCGGTAGCCGACATATCTCCTTCTGCAGTGCCGCCCCGCAAGCTACACACGGATCTCGGGCCAGTCTTGCAGCAGATTCCCCCCGCTGTCACACCATCTCATCTGACGCCGGCAAGAAGCTCCTCCGAAACGCATGACTCCATCGAGATGGAACCTAATCCCTATCCAGTTGAGCAACACCAAACCCCCGGCCAAGTGATGGGCATGTCTCGCCAACCCACACTTGCCCCTGCACAGCTGCCCCTGCCAGCACCTGCACCATACCAACCCTCCCATGTCCCCGTTCATCAAGCCGTGCCATCTGGGGGCTCGGGGGCTCGCGACGCACCAGGCGGTCATCACCCCTTGACCGGCAATGAGGCACCATCCTCCAACTATGTCACTCAGTCAGATTTGGAGGCCCTTGTCCGTCGCCTGTCGAGGAATTCCGAGCCGGACTCCTCAACCCGTCTAACCGGACACGCCCCGTACGCCAATGATATCGCCATCGCACCCTACCCCATCAAGTACAAGCAACCAAACTTTGTGCTCTTCAACGGACGTGAGGGAAACGCCCGTGAACATCTAACAAGGTTTGCAGGCTCCTTGGAGCAGTATGGTACAGGAAGCAGCTTGAAGTTGAGAGAATTCCACAAGTCCCTTACGGGCTTGGCTTACACTTGGTATCACCAGATCCCCGCAGGGACCGTCCACACCTGGGGCGACATGGTCCAGCTGTTCTTAGACAAATTTCATTACGAGACCGAGCGCGTGACTATCGTTGATATTGCTGGCATTCGCCAGAACCAGGGGGAAGACTTGAATAAATATGTGCATCGTTTTCATCTTAAGTGCCTTGAGTGCACAGATTTCAGCAAAGACGAAACGTTGGTTCCCATATGCATCAAAAATATGATTGACGTCTACCGAGTGCATATCGAGAACCTACAGTTAAGGTCATGGGGACACCTCAAGGAGGCAGCCCGACGAACTTACGAGACAGTTGGTCCTGTCAAGTCATGGAAGCCTCGACCGCAAAGTACGCTGTTGGCCTCAGCAGATGCACCTATCACTCAACGTAGCAACGACAACAACAACTATGCAGGCTTCAAGCGTCAGCTTCCAGATGTGAACCAAGGCTCCGACAAGCGAAGGCAACAAAGACCCGCACCTAACTATCCCTGTGACCTGAATACAGTGAAGGAACTCTTGGCCGAATGGGTGGCGCATGACAAAAATTTCCAACTGCCACCAATGCGGACCAATATCACAGACGAAGAAAAGGCCAGGCCCACCTACTGTCCTTTCCATCGAGCCCTTGGCCATCCGCTCAAAGATTGCAATGCACTGCGAACCATCTTTGCAAGGAAGGTAGCGTCGGGCGACCTGCAGCTACGGAAAAATAACGATGTGCGCAAAGATCCCTACCCACCGCATCGCAACAGTAGGGAGCACCAGGCCCTTATGGCTGTCACTGACCATGTCGAGCCTGTAATCCACGAAGCCCCGGCAGAGCCCACACTGACCCTCGTGCCTCCTCCAGCTAAGCAGTCGATGCCTCCCCTTCGACAGATGACGAAGATCAAAAGTTTTTTTGATGAAATGGGGTTTTCACCCGCCGCCCGGACTTACCTTTCCAATTGCCTGCTCGAGGTCACCACCGGCCTCGGTTCCGAATGCTTCGCCGCCCAGGCTGAATTACGTCACATCCCCTCTACGGCCTTAGTCTTCTCGGATGAAGACTCGCCGCCGATCGAGCATCACAATCGGCCGCTGTTTTTAGAGTGTACTGTTAATGGCACGGGCTTCCGTCGTGCCTTGGTTGATTGCGGCGCCTCGATCAACATCATACCCCTCATCACCCTGCAACAGGCCGGCATTCCCCCAAGGAAAATCATCCGTGACCCCGTCAATATTACCGGCTTTGGACAGGGTCCTCAGTCGACCCTCGGCCATATCACCATCGACCTCATGGTCGGAACTGTCCGTCGCGACACTACTTTTCACGTAATAGACAGCGAGTCTGCCTTTCACCTCCTGCTCGGGAGACCATGGATCCACGACAACAAGGCCGTTCCCTCAACATACCATCAATGTGTGAAGCTGGTAGCCGGTTCTACGGGACATGAGGTAGCAATGACAATCCCTGCAACCAAAGCCCCCTTTGAATGCGCCGAGTCTTATTTCGCCGAGGCCTCCTTCTTCACTAATTTCGCCGAGGATGGGGAGAATGCTACTCATGTACATTCTACCAGGCTGCCAACCTGGGATGAGCTGTGCGGGGACAAGCTTTCCAAGGACAAAACCGGGAGAAGTAACAAGAATAATGGGTCAACCCCACCGCTTCCGCCTGCTGCCACGACCAATTCCCCCCTTCTTCCCCCAAGTCCAAGAAGCAAAAGGCTGAGCCGGCCTTTCGACGTATCGTCAAGGACGGCAAGATCATCTATCAATTATGACGGTATGCAGGGGCTCCAGGCGGTCCCTCCTCAGACCCCCTCGACCCCGACCCCCTTGGAGAGACTGAATGGTGCCGCACGGCCGAGCATTGCCAGCCAGATCCTGACCTCACCCCCGGCGCGGCACCACCTTGCTATGAGGATGGCCCTCGACCTCAGGCTGAAGATATTGAAGAAATCAACCTGGCCGACCCGGGCGAAGAACCGCGGCACACCTACATTGGCACAAAACTCGCCCCCGGCCGAAGAGAGGAATTGGTTTCCCTCCTGCACGAGTATCGTGATGTCTTAGCATGGAGCTACAATGAGATGCCCGGACTGGATCCTGCCTTAGTCACACACCATCTCAACATTGCTACCGGATCCATCCCTAGCCGACAGCACCCGCGGACATTCCGCCCCGAGCTCGAATTGAAAATCAAGCAAGAGATTGAACGCCTCCTGCGCGCAGGCTTCATCGAACCTATCACTCACCCTATTTGGCTGGCTAATGTCGTCCCTGTACAAAAGAAGAATGGCCAAGTCCGCGTCTGTATCGACTTTCGGGACTTGAATAGGGCGTGCCCCAAGGACGAGTTTCCACTACCCAATATCGACATGCTCACGGAGGCCGCCGCCGGATATGAAACTTTATCTTTCATGGATGGGTTCGCAGGTTATAATCAGATTCGCATGAACCCCGACGACAGCGCCAAGACAGCCTTCCGCACTCCTATGGGTAATTTTTGTTGGAAAGTTATGCCTTTCGGCCTCAAGAATGCGGGTGCTACGTATCAAAGGGCTATGACAGCAATATTCCATGACATGATACACCATACTGTGGAAGACTATGTCGACGATCTTATTATCAAATCCAGGAAGGAAAGTGATCACCTCACCGACCTTCAAGCGGTCTTTGATCGTTGCCGCCAGTATAACATGCGGATGAATCCATTGAAATGTGCCTTCGGAGTCTCCTCCGGCAAGTTCCTCGGGTTCTTGGTCAGTCGACAGGGCATCGACGTTGACCCCTCGAAAGCAGCCTCCATCCAAGAAATGCCCCCCCCCAAGAACACAAAGCAACTGAAGAGCTTCCTCGGCAAGGTCTCTTACCTCCGACGCTTCATACCCGCACTGGCCGAGCTCATTACGCCATTTCAACACTTGACGCGTAAAAGCGCACCGTGGAATTGGGGCGCGCCCCAACGGCAAGCATTTGAACAGATTAAGGCGGTCCTCATGTCACCGCAAACCATGGTCGTACCACAACGGGGCATCCCACTCCTACTCTACCTGACTTCCACACCCAGATCCATCGGGGCTTTGCTTGCCCAAGAAGTCGAAGGTGTCGAGCGTCCTGTTTATTACCTCAGTAGAGTGATCAGAGGGCCCGAAGCCAACTACTCCGAGCTCGAGAAACACTGTCTAGCCTTGGTGTACGCCTCACAGAAGTTCAGACATTACTTTCTGGCGCATCAGATCACACTCGTCACCAAGGCTGACCCGCTCCGTTACATGCTTACGCGTCCCGCCCTGTCTGGCCGACTCACACGGTGGTTGCTGCTGTTGGCCGAATTCGGTTTATCTATCAAGAATCCTACAGCTCTGCGGAGCCAAGCACTCGCAGACCTCCTGGCCTTCTTCCCACGCCAACAATGTGAACCGATATCGGATCAACTGCCGGGGGAGGAGACAGCCCTGATCACCGACATCGATGGACTGTGGACGCTTGAATTCGACGGCTCTGCCACTAGCAAAGACCCCAATGGCACGCCCCTCCGGCAAGGGGGTGCCGGCATAGTCTTGCGGGCACCAGACGGTGTTACCACTTCATTATCCTTCAAACTTGCATTCCCGGTGTCTAACAACGAAGCTGAATACGAGGCACTTGTCATTGGCCTCATGATCGCCGTCAGTATGGGGGCTAAGGCGCTGTGTGTGAAAGGAGATTCAAATCTGGTCATGAAGCAGGCGGACGGGGAGTTCGCGGTCAAAGAACCAGCCTTGGCACCTTATCGTGCCTTGGTGCAACACTTGGAAGGAAGACTCGGTCATGTCCAGTATGAACATCACAATAGGTGCCACAACAGACATGCGGACTGCTTGGCCACGATCGCGTCAAAGATAGAGGTCGATGGTGAACAACGGATGCTAACCATCGTCAAGAGAATGGAACCATGCACAGCACTGAACCTAGTCCCGAGGGACGTTACTGCGGACGATTGGAGGCAACCTATCATCGACAAACTTAAAGCGCCATCTCTTGCTCATGCCTCCACCCTTACAGACTTTTCAATGATGGGAGATGTCTTATACAGGCGGTGTCCCGGAGGCACTCTAGCAAGATGTTTGGCACCGGAAGAGGCAAAACACAAATTACAGCTCGGCCACCAGAAGTGTTGTGGCCTCGACGGTCCCCCTCTGTATCGTCGCCTCCAGCGTATGGGATTATATTGGCCATCCATGGCCAAGGACGCCTCGGATATACAAAAGGATTGTCCCGAGTGCTTGTATGCACCCGACGGTGCCGAAGCTCTTGTCATTGACATCGAGGGTGACTGGCGCCAGCCTTTCATCCAGTATCTATCCCACGGGATTCTACCACCTGACCGCGGCTCAGCACGATCCATCAAGCGCAAGGCAGTCAGGTATTTTGTGACGGAAGGCGAGTTATTTCGCAAGGGATTTTCGGGACGCACCCTGCGATGCTTGCAAGGTGCCCAAGTGGTCAAAGTCATTAACGAAGTACACAATGGTGATTGTGGTGAACATCAAGGCTCCCAGAAGCTGTATGCAGAATTACTAAGATTGGGGTATTATTGGCCGACTATGGAATCCGACTCCATCTCGCATGTCCGACGCTGCCAACCCTGCCAGCGGCACGCCGACAGGATACACTCGCCAGCATCCGACTTGCACATGATCTCAGCACCTTGGCCATTTCATTCTTGGGCCCTCGACCTCATCGGCCCCATCCACCCGCCGTCCAGAAGCCATTCATGGATCATGGTTGCTACTGAACGCTTTACGAAGTGGGTTGAAGCCGTACCTCTGCGGAGAGCCACGGGAGGTGCCGTTTCCAACTTCTTACGCGACGTCATCTGTCGTTTCGGCATCCCTCGATGTATTATATCTGACAATGGCACCCCATTCATTAACCGAGAGGTTCGAGCTCTCATGGAAAGGTACAACATCAGCCATGCCACATCAACTCCCTATTACCCGCAAGGTAATGGTCAAGCTGAAGCGTCCAACAAGACTTTGCTACGAGTATTATCGCGAATGGTGCATGACGCCGACCGGTCGTGGTCCGAACAACTGAATCTGGCACTCTGGGCCTACAGAACATCCATGCACACAGCGACAAAGGCCACGCCCTTCTCTCTCGTCTACGGGGACGAGTGTGTGGTACCTGCCGAGATCGCAGAACCATCGGCTCGACTTTCCCTAAGCAGCAGTCTCGGAAATGAAGCAGCCCGGCTGGCGGCACTTGACGGCCTCGACGAACGACGAGCCACGGCCCTGTGCCGCATGAAGAAGTATCATGAGCAACTCACGAAAGCTTATGGGAAGACCGTCAAGCCACGTTCGTTTATCGAGGGCGACCTTGTTCTTCAAGCCGCCAAGCATGTGCGGGCCAACATGTCAGCTCCTAAATTCACGCCAAACTGGGAGGGCCCTTTCACGGTGCACGAAGCCCGCACTAATGGCTCGTACCTCCTGCTCAACCACGACGACGGTCAGGTCTCGGCCCCCATCAACGGCCGCTACCTGAAGAAGTATTATGTGTAGTCGCGACAACATAAGCCCGCGTCATAGAACGCGCCCTCGTAGCATTTTTGTACATGCGACATTGCTTGCAGACTTGTATTTTTTTGTTGATCTGTGTAGCGTTCTACACTAGTCATGTAATGGTGTTTTGTACCGCGTCCTATCAATACAAAGTCATGCTGTTACCTCAACTTCTGCCCAGCTGGCACTCATTCTCAACCTATGCTTCCTAAGTCACTTTCTACGAGCGGGAATGGGAGAGCATTCACAAGTAACCGAAACAAGCAAGACATTCAAAAAAAAAAAGAGAGAAGAAAGAAGAGAGCAACCGAACATAACATACAATAAGCCGAGACCATCGAAAATATGTACATATACATCAAACGTTTACTAGCCGTCGTTAAGCACTACAACTACGGCAAAGTAACATACAAGCTAGGAAAGTCTAGACAACAGCGATGCAACTGGGTGGGAGCTGAATGCCTGAAGTACCTCCCGCTCCGCTTGTACCTCTGACCATCCAGCATCAAGCTCGGCCTGTCGCCCTAACCGCTCTGACTCTCGCCCGTCCACCTCACCTCGCCGCCTCTGTAGATCGGACAACTGCCTCTGCAAATCGACGAGCTGTCTCTCTATCTCTGCCACCTGCATGTCAATCCCGGCCAACTCTGCCGTGATCTCTGACCGCTCTGCCTCTAATCCTGTGCGGCGCCGCTCCAGCAACATCTCCCGCATAACCACGACTGCACGCCTCTCATCCATATCGTGGCTGACGCTCCTCGATCTAAAGAAATCTGCTAGCCAGTCCAGCTGCATACCTAGCGATGTGAACGGAGCGAACTCTGAAAGCGACCGAGCAACGAACTCTGCAGTCCAACCCGACGACGGCACACTGGCGAACGGCAGCAACCACTCCATAAACCCTGCAGACACCCACATCCGTAGTACTGGGTTCTCTACCACCACGCTCTCGAATGTCTGCGGGAACGCTGCCTTCACCAGTTCTAACCGGCGCACAGTCTCCGCTGGTAGCTGGAGGCCCCCCCAAGCTGCCACATCCACCTGACCGCTCGAGGATCCTCTACTCATATCTCCGACTGTCGCGCCACTGCCGCCCGCTGCAGAAATCTCCGACATCCCACCCGCCCTCTGCGCCCCAATCGTGGCTGAGTGCATCGCCAGAAGAGTAGCTCCGACCTCAACCACGGACTCCGGCAATGTGTCATGCCGTCGCACCACCACAGCCTGAACCGGTGTCTCTCGCTCACGAATCGAGGCAGCAACAACAGACTCAGGCTCCGCCATTTCGCCACCATCACCTCCCACAACCTGCGTCTCCATGCCTGTCCACCAGTCCTCGTCAATGTCGAACATCACCGTATCGCTCCCCTCTCCGCCGTATAGTGCCCCCACCGTTTCCTCAGTAGCAGGCAATGGGCTCACCCTCCTCGGCACACTGGCCGTCAATAGCTCAACGGCCTCGGTCTCATCACTGTCAACTAATCTGCCGGCCTCGGCTGCCATAGCCTCCTCGCCTGCGATCTCAGTCTCGGCCTCGCTCCCCCCCGCGACCGCCTCTTCCTCGTCCCCCTGGCAAAACCGCTGTCAGTTCACAGATTATGAGCAATATGCAAACCATATTTATACGACAAAAAGAAAGGACAGAAGCAAACCTCAGAGTCTAGCTCCTCTAATACGTCGCGCGGCCTCTTCGCCCCTGATAGGTGTGGGGCTGAGGTACCAGCACTAGCCTGACGCGCTGTCTCCATCATCCCCACTCGCAATGCCGACAAGGGCCCCTTGCCGGCCCCCGGCACCCTCGGCACCTCGGCAATAGGCTCCTCCCCACGGTCCTCCCCGGGAGCAGCGTCCCCCAACTCTACCGCATCCTCCTCCGCCTCCCTCTCCGAGCTCGGAACAGAACTCCCGGTCACCAGTGACAGCATCCCGCACTGCCTCGCGACTGTGGCCGATATCAAACTCAGGGCTCGGTCACATGCGAACACATCTACCTGTCGACGTGTGCCTGACGGCTGTGCCAGCCATCCGGCCCAGCTCCCTCGCAGTCGCTCCCACCAATGCGCATAATCCGCGGTCACCGCCCCTGCCACCTCTGTCCCTGGCTGCCTCCACTCTGTCGTCGGTGCCGGCCACTCGCGGGCTCTGTCATATAGTGTATACCCAAAAGCCGTCGCCACACTCCAAGGGCTGTCATAACCGCATGGGGGCTCTAGATCATACCCGAACGCCAACGACAGACGGTCCGGGCAATACCTCGCCACATAATAGCAGCACTCGGCGGGCTTCCCGCCATCATCTGTCAATACCGGGAGCCAGCCGGGAAAATACGCGACCAATAGCGCCAGCTGTCCTGGCGCTAGCTCGCCTCTCCTGCTCAGATCTGTCGTCACCTCCTGCACGTGCAGCCATGGCGGCGTACCATATGACGCATGCATCTCCATATAGGGCCGTCGCTCGCATTCCCCCCGTTTGTCTAGAATCTGTGCCAACGGGCACCCCGGCCTCCTGATGCCTGCCCAAGCAAAAGCCCGAGACCCGCTACACCACAACGCCACCTGCCGCGACCTGCCTGGACGGGTCACTGTCCCCATCGTCGGTGACGGGTGTGCGAGTGGGTATCCGTCAGGACGGTACCCTGGAAAGCACTCGTACAGGTACCTCTGCAAGAACATCCAGTCCACGTACGTCGCCACCTGATACCGACCATACGACCGCTTCACGTCATTCACGAACTGATCTAGCCGCGAGTATAACGTGCCCAAGTACACCGGAGCCAAGCCGACCCGCCTTCCCTGCGCCATCCGAATGGCCAAGGGAAACACCCTCGGGGAAATGCCATCCTCAGGTGTCCCCTCAAACACAAACCTGCAAACAACGACCGGCAACATATGTCAGTTTGACGTTTTACAGGGCAAGCAGGACATACGATATATTCACGAATAATCACACGACAGTACAAAATTTACCTCGATAAGAACATCGCCAAAAACGCCACCAACTCGTACCGATCGCTGCCATGATACGGACCCATCACGAACTGGGCAGCATTGCCCAACTTCTGGCCTGTCCTCGCCTGCGGCGTGCCGTAGAACTGGCGCAGCCACCCACCGTACGTCCCCTTCCGGTGCCTCTTCGTCTCCGCCAAAATGTCCAGTAGCTGCGTCTGCAACAACCGCTCCTCCCCGCTCAGCCGGGTCACCCGTGCATCCACCTCCCCGTGTATCGGCAGCCCTGTCAGCATCAACACATCGAGTAACGTCGGCCCGATCTCCCCGAACTCGGTCACGAACGTATGCGACTGCGTGCTCCATCTTGCCAGCAATCGGGTCATCCCTGGAGTATCCCTATATAACTCCAGCCCCCTCGCCGTAACATTGATCGCCGGTAACAGCCCTAGTGCCTGCAACACCTGCGCCCTCACCGGTGTCTCCAACATATGCTCACACCAAAAGTCCCACCCTACCGGCATCGCACTATGGCCCTTGAACATCACCGGCGACCAAGGTATGTCCTCTCTCCCAATCAACAATGCCGGTACATACCTCGGCGACATCACAGGCGCCTCCGCCGGGCTCGGCGCGCGAAGGTAGGGTGACGACAGCCGAGGCTCCTCTCCCATCGACGGACCACCCCACGGTGTCCTGAACGCTCCGTCTGCCACACGAATGGCCAACTCCCTCCACAGCTCACGGTCCGGTACACACGGTACTACTCCCCTCACCCCCAGCAATGTGTTTGTCTTATCTGGCTCCGGATCGTAGGACCTCCTACCGCCATCATCAAAGGTCAATGGCACTGCCGCCTCGACACCCACTGACGGTATGGCCTCATCGACTGGCGGCGCCGGCACAGGTACAGTCATCATATCCCGCGGCGGTCGCGATGTACCCGCCGCGGCCCCTCGCGGCTTCGCGGCTTTGCCCACATCTTCTGCCGAACTTTTTTCGCTGCTGGCGTCGCTCCGGGCTGTGAGGATGGGACTTGGGCCTGTCGGACACCCTGCGTGACCGACCCCCATGACTGGCCGATCCCCCATGTGCGGCCGACCCCTCTCGTGCGACCGACCCCCCGTGGCTGGCCGACCCCCCATGTGCGGCCGACCCCTCTCGTGCGACCGACCCCCCTTGCGCGACCGACCCCCCTCGCTGGGCCGACCCCCCTTGCCCGGCCGACCTCCCTCGCTGGGCCGACCCACCTTGTCCGGCCGACCCCCCTCGCTGGGCCGACCCCCCTCGTGCGGCCGAGCCCCCGTGGCTGGCCGACCCCCCTCCCCTCGCAGAGCCACCGACTGGCCGACCCCCTGGCCCCGACGACCCCTCGCCCACTTCCACCTCTTCTCTCACCATCCCTTTTTCTCTCTTTCTTCCTCTCTCTCTCTCTGACTTACGTAGGCACAAATGGCGGTGCCTCCGCCCCTGCCCCCCTCCGCTCCTTATATAGGGGTGGGCAATTTTCTTTTCTTTTTCCTTTTTATTTTCTCTTTCTTTCTTTCTTTTTCTATTCTTTCTTTCTTTCTTTTCTTTTTCTTTCTTTTTTCCTTTACTTTACGCTCCCGTCCGCCGGCGCCTCGCCACAGTTTGTCGACCACGCGCCGTCGCCGCTATGACCGCAGTGCGCGCCCGCGCGCCACCTCCACGACCTTCGTCGCACGCATTCACATGACAGCTCCGCGACAGGCCCCGTCGCCCGCGTGCCGTCTCCTCGAACCGCGTCGCTTGTGCCAACTCATCGCGCTCTCTACAACGCGCGCTCAATGCTAATGGTCACTTGATGCTCGTCACCGACCGTCCACAATTGCCATGACGACCTCACCAAATATTGTCCCCGCGACAATCGTTGCCATAGGCATGGAAGACCTTCAACCCACTCTCTAGAGTGTGCGGCATTCTGAAGGCTCCGCGCGTAGTGCTCCTGCACGAGGACCCCTCCTTGCGGCATGGGCTGAGCGCCAGCACGGGCTAGCGCCATCGCCGACACAATCAACTACGGGATGGGCTCACAACCTTGAAGCCATCGCCGGCACAATCAACTACGGGATGGGCTCACAACCTTGAAGCCATCGCCGGCACAATCAACTACGGGATGGGCTCACAACCTTGAAGCCATCGCCGCCACAATCAACTACGGGATGGGCTCACAACCTTGAAGCCATCGCCGCCACAATCAACTACGGGATGGGCTCACAACCTTGAAGCCATCGCCGGCACAATCAACTACGGGATGGGCTCACAACCTTGAAGCCATCGCCGGCACAATCAACTACGGGATGGGCTCACAACCTTGAAGCCATCGCCGGCACAATCAACTGCGGGATGGGCTCACAACCTTGAAGCCATCGCCGACACAATCAACTGCGGCATGGGCGTGCCAGCACGGGCTAGCCCATTGCCGGCTCAATCAAACTACGGGATGGGCTCACAACCTTGAAGCCATCGCCGACTCAATCAAACTGCTACACGGGCTTAGCGTCATCGCCGGCTCCATCACCAGGGACCCTGGCCCCCGCAGCAAGAGGGGCTGTAACCACATCGTTTATGCATGCGACGCCCGCTCGGGTTGCCCCTCCGCGCCCGCCACACGCAGGGGGCTTATGTTCATACCCTATTCTGGTCGCACCCCAAGACCCGCCAAGGGACCCACTTTGCACGACACATCACCCAGTCAGCGGTCAACTTTTCAACGCTCGAGGGCCGGTCAAAGCAACGCATGCTCAAGTCACGTGAACCATTCGTGAAGCGACTTCGGCGTGCCTTCCACCCCAAGGGGTCGGCCACCCTCGGGGGGTCGGCCACCCTCGGGGTCGGCCTCCCTCTAGGGTCGGCCTCCCCCAGGGGTCGGCCACCCTCGGGGGGTCGGCCTCCCTAGGGTCGGCCTCCCCCAAGGGTCGGCCTCCCTTGGGGGTCGGCCACCCCAAGGGGTCGGCCACCCTCGGGGGGTCGGCCTCCCCCAAGGGGTCGGCCACCCTTGGGGGTCGGCCACCCCAAGGGGTCGGCCACCCTCGGGGGGTCGGCCTCCCTCTAGGGTCGGCCTCCCCAAGGGTCGGCCTCCCTTGGGGGTCGGCCACCCCATGGGGGTCGGCCACCTGCCTTGAACACCGACGCCGTCACCTTTGACCGTGCCCCATTGTCACGACGACCGTCGCTCGCGGCCGCACTCCGCCATAGTCGCGACAACCGTCGCTCTCGGCCGTGCCCCTTCGTCGCGATGACCGTCGCTCGTAGTCTCGATGACCGTCACTTGTGGCCGCTCTGTCGCCATGACAACCGTCGCTCACGGTCGCGCGCCATCCACGCAACGACCCTCGTCGCTCGGAGATCACTCTGCGACCCTCGTCGCCCGCACTCAACCGCGCCCCATGCGCTGCAATCATGTTATATGCTTACGGGATAGGCTACTCCTCCAGGACACTATCTCCGCCAGGGTGCCTGCGTGACTGGCCTACGTGCTCTGGCACTGGGGGCTCGCGTCGGCACCCCTAAGGACTATGACCCCCGGGTCACTCCGAGACGGGAGCAGGTCTTCGGAAGGGCATCTTGCCTAGTCCACCTGGCAGCTGGGCGTCGGGTCTTCCCCACCGCTGCCAGACCTGTGGGATTCAGTAAGGGCTTGGACTGGAGGCTGGGGCAACGGGCTACTCTGACCATGCTACCGCGGCATGATCAGTCTCCTCAGACAGGCAGAGAGATGTTGCAAGGGCAGGGCAGCACGAACTTAGGAACCGGCAGTCCAACGAAGGGTCAGTGCGTTGGCCCCCTGGTGACGTGTCGTTCCCAGGGGGCGACACATGTCAACTTATGACACATGCACATTTTTGCCTATAAATAGTGGACTTTGGAGCTTTTTCAAGGATCTTTTTCTCATTTGGACTTTTCACTTTCTCTCTCTAAAAGAAACATTCTCTCTGGAATTCTAGTGAGAGAAATATACTTGAACTCCCGTCTACGGACCCTGGACGCCATACCCTCATCACGGACTGTAGACTGTCGGTCCTGTTCATCGTCACCCTGCCTGCGCAGCACTGCCAGCCCTCACGACCTGTCTGGGGAGCCTTGTCCTCGGCCCTTGCGCCGTCCTTGCTGTCTCCCACGTTGCCTACCTGGAAGCCAACTCAGACCGCATCCTTTGTGGCACCTCCACGTATCATCGAACCATTTTCGGCACCATCAATTGATAAGAGGCCTTTTTAGGGACGATGAGGCGGAGGGTTTTAGATGAATTATGAGAAACGTGTACTTGCAATACAAAATGGCGAGTAGGCAATGACACAAAAAGACATCATAACCGCGTATGACAGAGATAAGAAATTTTTTTTGAGCATCTTCAGAAATGTTTTGTAGCCAGGCTCATTTAACGGTCGATGCATGGTCGCCATGTACAAGGAATCATTACTTCTTGTAAATTACGGCACAGTGTATTAATAATAATTGGAGATTTCAGAAAGAAATAATTTGACTCCTTTACTTGCCATCACCTGTTTGTTCCCGATTGCTTGATCATGAGTTGATTACATGCATGTAACGTTGGAATACGGAAGGAAGAGTTTTTAGCATTAATTTAGACAAGTTGACTACCAAATGATTGCGTGCCAACCAGAATTAAAGCACGTTTAATTGCAAAAAAGTCTATTCTATGCAATGATACCTTTTTTCATACTAGATAAGTGATGCCATTGAAGAACTCCGTCTTGCTTTCAGTTTGTGAAGGGGTCTCTTAGTAGTAGGAATAAAAATTAGAACAAAACAAAGACATGGGGGGAGCTGCACATACACATGTCACCAAGACTTAAAACACTTTCAATCATAATTCGGTAAGTATGTGAAAGCGTCCAGTGCCTCCTTTTCGAGTTGTAACGAATGATGGAGCTAGTGTTTGCCCTGGTGTATCGAGTCATTTTTTTAGTACTTACAGTCCTTATTGGTTATGACTGCCGCATTAGTGGTGTATTTGCAATGTAAGATATTTTCCAAAGCCCTATGTCTGGAGCTTGATAGCACGGGACGCCGGATGATATGCTCGTATCGAAGTTGGTTGAAACCAAATACTATTTGAGCCTTATTATGTTTTCAAGATTGGTTTATCAAACTACTCGGTCTAATCGCTTACATTTTTGATAAAAAGGTCATTTGGAAGAGATTTCTAATAATGGCGATGATGGTTCTTGCTCCAATGAGGAAGATGATGCTTTTAACTACTTGGGATTGTAAGGAAAGTCTTGACTTCATTCTTGTTTCTGAGAGCGAAATCAGTCACCCTGAGTTTTGTACGTAAACATCATACATAATTCAGGTTCATTTTACCTTCGCCTGCTCTATATCATCTTTGATTTCTTATTTGCTATTTTACACTGTTTGCATTATGCTGATGTATAAGCTAGAATTAGAACAAAAGATATCAGAAGAGGATGCACTCATATAAGTGCAAATGAGTGACTGATTTGTAATTTCCTGCATTATTGGTTGACAAAATTCTATTGGTTGACAAAATTCTAATGGTTTTTTGCATGCGAAAGGCTGCTTGCATGCATAATCCATTGCTCTGGTGCCAAGATATTTCGCCCTTGGTTTAAATGAGAAACATAATTACATGAGGGGTTAGGAGCGGAGCTATCTGAAGTCATAAGTTGCAGTATCTGAATAAGAGTAGGTTTTGGATCATTTTTAAGTTGCAGACTTGCAGTTCGCCACAGGCCCCACGTTAATTACTAAAAGGCTATAGTTCTAATCCTTTGTTTTAGTGGTTAAAAATGAATCCGAAGAGGATCCTGGCACCCAAATAACTGTCTACTACCATCCTGAGCCGAGCTCGCAAGTTCAGTTTGTCTAAAGGTGGCCGGTGTGCTATTTGGAAATCCCATTTGCACAGCGATTCTGGTTGGAATGATACACTGGCCAAGTTCGACTAGTTTGTAGCCATAGCAGTCCACCTGACATGTTTTTGCTTACATCTATATCCATGAGCACATATTTGACAAGAAGGTGGAATTTGAGCAAAGTGCGTACATTGTTGATTACGGTTTGAGGGTTACCGTAGTCTTTACCGTATAATTAGGTTCCATGCATGGAAAACATCACTAAGAGGGTGTTTGGGATTGATTCTAAATTGGTCAAACCTGATTAAATTCAGATTAAATCAGTTTTAAAGTGTTTGGCAAAAAAAGTAAACTGATTAAATCTATTCCAATGTGCATAATCCTCATTTTCTTGGATTAAGATTTAATCAGTTTTGGAGAATTAGGTTTGACCAAAAGATTTACCAAAATATCCTTACATATGAACAACATTAAATACTCAGTTTCAGCTTGAATACACTATATGGTAATTTTGCTATACTAAACCTACTTTAATTTCTTTTTATCCAAACACTTTCAACAACTTTTAATCTATTATGTTTAATATGGATTAAAGCTGGTTTTAGAAGCTGGTTTTAGAAGCTGATTCTGATTTAATCAAAATCTACTCTTAAGAATCAATCCCAAACGACCTCTAAGAAGACGCTTCTACCAAGCTTTAGGAACACACATGAAACACAACTGTAGTACACGTGGAAACCGGACGTGAAAAACATCACTTAAGGAACAGCACTTTGAAATGGCAGGACAGAGGGCCAACACCAGGGGACAACCTTGTGGCCGAGCGGCCAAGGCCAGGCGGTGTGGCTGTGCCGCCGCGGTTCATCTTCATGCCTGGGCCAATTTTGGGTTTTTTTTTTTCTTGTTGCAAGCGCAATGGATGGTGCGTTCTAATTCTGCCGGATCGACTTTGCTGATCGTTTTGGCTGTTAATTTTGGAGGCTTGTCGCAAAAAAAAAAAAAAAAAGTCTCGAATACAGTCATGTATGCATATAGCCATGGACTAGTAACAAGTATATTCAAGTAGCCCTTTGCGTCTTTATAAAATACCTGAAATTGCATACGAATTGCAAATTCTTTTGACAAGTTACAGATACTGCGTTAAGATGAAATTGAAAAGTCTTTATAAAGTCTCGATTATGATGAAATTCCAAAAAAGCAGCAGATACTAGATTTACATCTAGACTTAGGGCTTTTCAAAATTCATCACGGGGAGTATTTACTAGTCAAAGTTGGCGTCTGCGTTAAGAAAGAAAACACGGCACTACTAGCTAGCTTCTGGAAACTGATACGAGTTATCCTTGACCTAGTCCTTGAGACGGACACATTATCTGTTAGCATAAATCCTAGATATCTTTACTACGTAGGAGGATTTGGACCGTCCAAAACATGCGGCCGCAGATTGCAAGACTAACCAGAAGTACTTACGTGTTTTAGAATTCCACCTCAATTGGCTGAAAGTAACAAGTGCCAGATCCTTTCCACCTTAAAAACAGGTGCTGGACCTTTGCTACAGAGAGGGAGAGAGATGGAGTTTGCGGGAAAAGCTAAGCCTCATGTTGTTTGTATACCATATCCAGCACAAAGCCACATCAAGGCAACGCTGAAACTAGCAAAGCTTCTCCATAGCAAGGGCCTTTACATAACCTTTGTCAACACTGAGTTTAACCACAAGCGTTTCCTCAAGGCTGGGGGACCGAACTCCCTTGATGGCTTGCCGGATTTTCGCTTCGAAACTATTCCTGACGGGCTTCCTCCTTCAGACGCAGACGCCACCCAAGACATCATTGCTCTTTGTGAGTCAGTCAGGAGAACTTGCTATGCTCCATTTCTTGACCTGTGCGCCAAGCTTGATGACCCTCCGGTGAGTAGTATCGTGTCGGATGGTTTTATGACCTTCACGTTAGATGCGGCAGAAGCACTTGGAATCCCAATTATACTTCTCTGGACACTCTCTGCTTGTGGTTTCATGGGATTATATCAGTGTCAAGGTCTCTTTGATAGAGGCCTGATACCACTCAAAGGTACTCCCTCGAGCACTACTTCAGGTCTATAGAGACCACAACAAAGGGTCGCGAAACTCCGTACCAGGGTTGTCTTGAGGAGAGATAAATCCTCCTTTTGGTACACCGCCAGAGGAATGCTACTTGGGTTAAAAAAATTGCTTACCACCTTAATTAGTTTGATTCTAAATTTGGCCATCAAATCTCAATTTATGCATTTGAAAACGTTTGTCATGTTAGATTATGTATCATTTCCTTAATTCCTATGTTTGAAGTACTTGAGCTTTCATTCCTTAATTCATCATTTTTTTTTTGAAAATTTGAACAAGAATGTGAGAAGAGTAGTGTTTCTTGAAGAAGTTTGCTGTGCTAAAAAAAAGTAATAAGTCGTGTTTTTCTTTTCCTTTCTGGAACTTGCAGATGAGAGCTATCTAACAAACGGATACTTGGACACCGTCGTAGATTGGATTCCAGGTATGAAAGATATACGTCTCAAGGATTTCCCAGGCATTATTCGAACTACCAATCAAGACGATTTTCTTTTGAACTTCTGCTTGGAAGCTGCCCAGAGGTCTTATAAAGGTTCTGCAAATATTATCCAAACTTTTGATGCCCTAGAACCGGATCTTGTAAACGCTCTATCAAAAATGCTTCCTCACCTTTACATCATTGGCCCTGTTCAGCTTCTTCTCAACCAAACGTCATTATCATCAGAAGAAGAGCATCTCAAGTTTATCGGATACAGTCTATGGAAAGAAGAACATGTGTGTCTCGAGTGGCTCGATTCCAAAGGACCAAACTCTGTGGTATATGTAAGTTTTGGTAGCATAACCGTCGTGACACCCCAACAGTTGGTAGAGTTTGCTTTAGGTCTGGCTAATAGCAACCACTCTTTCCTGTGGATAATCAGACCTGACCTAGTGGTGGGCGAATCTGCAATTTTACCTCCTGAATTTGGGAAGGTTACTAAGGAAAGGGGGTTCATTACAAGTTGGTGCCCGCAAGAGCAAGTACTTAACCACCCATCAATTGGAGGGTTCTTAACACACTGTGGTTGGAACTCCACCATCGAGAGCTTGTCTTCTGGGGTACCAATGATTTGTTGGCCGTTTTTTGGCGATCAACCGACAAATTGTAGATTCATTTGCAAAGAATGGGAGGTTGGCATTGAAATCGATGATGTGAATGCTGAAAAAATTGAGAAGCTTGTTAGAGAGTTGATTGAAGGAGTAGAAGGAAAGAGAATGAAGAACAAGGCCATAGAGTGGAAGAAAAGGGCAGAAGAGGCTACTGCTCCAGATGGGTCATCGTCATTGAATTTGGAAAGATTGGTAAAAAATCTATGGTCCCATAGAACTAGCATTTCCTCTTAAAATATGATTTTTCGCCATTAAGAAAAGGGCTGGTCCAGAGCAAAGCAAGAGGTGGTTCAATGATGTATCCTTTCAGTAGGTGCTCTAGATATTCTAGTTTCAAGCATTCTTGATATCATAGTACGTATGGCTGCAAAACAAATGCAGTTGTGATCCTCGTAACCTTACTATGAAGCTGCCATACCCCACCTGAATTGCCAACCACCAGTTTATATAAGATAATCCAAAGACTATCTATATCCAAGACTCAAAAGCCATAGATTTGACCTACCAAAGGATAACTATGGTGGATTTGAGCACGTGGCAACAAGAACAAGGCCACAATATAATTGTTTACGTAGTGGGTAGAGAGTGCACCATTTTTCATCAACTCTCCTGCAATTTTTCAATGAACAAACGGTCCAAATCTTTAGAAATGCTATTAGGGCGTTAGTTAATTTCTCAAGTCTAAAGCGTCTCAAAAGTGACAACTCTGTAATAAATGTTTTGAGTGGTAACATCAGTAATACCCTTTTTTTTTTTTTGTGGTTTTTCTATGATGATTTAGGATTGCATTTATATCAAAGATAAAAGAGTCCTTTCTCATATGGGTGCAGGGGTGGCAACCCGTGCATCTCATAAAAATATGCGTGCAAGCTCGTAGATTTAGGATTGCATTTATATGGAAGATAAAAGAGTCCTTTTTCATATGGGTACAAGGATGGTACCCGTGTCCGGTCGTAAAAATATACGTGCGAGCTTATTTTTATAGAGATCGTCGTAGATGTGGGTACAAAATTCTGAGTCTTTTAAAAAGTATGCGCTGGACATAGACAAAGGTTTTCAAAGTCCTGCCTAACTCCTGAAAAGTCCAGCCCGTCTGACTTTTATATAACATCAATGATGTATATGAGTTTTACGTGTACAAGAATTTTTTTTTCTTTTTAGTCTTTAAAATCCTGTATGTATGGGTTTGGAGACCTTTGATTTTCTTTTTCCATACAGAAGTAGACCTCTTAGAATTGTTTCTAAACTCGTCTCTTTTTAATTTTATATTTTATCCTAAAACATTATTTTCCTGCTTATAATAAAAAATATTTTGAGACTTCACTGTACTTTTCTTCATTATACTATAAGTAGTAGACTTAAATAGTAATTAATATGCTTAAAAATTAAGTAAGGAAAAAAATTAGGACTAGTTAGTAGACTTGTATATATGGTAATTTATATACTTAAAAATAAGTAAACTAACAACGAACAACCCGTGGGCCGGGTTGTACTCACCAAAATTTTCTTAGGGTAGAGTTGACAGAGATTATTTGACCCATAGATGGATTGGGCTAGGTATGGACATGGGTTTTGAGAGTGGTGTGGGCATGGTCCGGCCCTTAGGCCCGTCCAGCCCGCCCACATTACAACCCTAACATTATGTCAAGGCACATATAATAGCTAATAAAAGGACATATGCACATTGCTTTATCGGTGAAGCACATAACCAAAGAGCTCTAGTGTAGGTAATTGGTGCAGATGGCAAATGCACAAGAGCTAATCCTCCCACGAGCTTCATAAAAGTAATGACCCTTCTAGTTAGTGGATAAGTTTGCTGAAATTGCCTTTTTGGCAACACTTTGACCTCGATGAAAATGTCAGGACATATGCACATTGCTTGATCGGTGAAGCACATAACCAAAGTGCTCTAGTGTAGGTAATTGGTGCAGATGGAAAATGCACAAGAGCTAATCCTCCCACGAGCTTCATAAAAGTAATGACCCTTCTAGTTAGTGGATAAGTTTGCTGAAATTGCCTTTTTGGCAACACTTTGACCTCGATGTACCTGTCTGGATCCCTTATGGTTAAGCTGCACTCATCAAAATAGTAGCATGTATGCATACATCGTATATAAGTGACTTCACCTTGTTACCATGATCCTCAACTCCTGAGTTTTCAGGTTATATGACATACATCATATAGCACAAAAGAAAGATGTGTAAGGTTAGGTTATATGCAATGGCAAGCTGAGTTTTCAGGGTTCCATGTAATGGGCAAAAGAGAGAAGACTTTATTGAACTCTGCTGATGAGACTACTACGGGTGTTTTGAGGATAATATTATCAGAGTGAAGTGTACGCGAATAACTGAACAACTTGTCTATGGAGTTCTGTAGAATTTGGGCTTGATATATTACTTGTAGGGGAAAGAATTTCGTAGAAAGATGCAGTGATTGCGGTGCAGGGGCGGAATCAGGAATTTTTTTCAGAGGGTGCAAAATTTTTTATTAATTTAATAAATTTTTTTAACAATATTCCTTGTCGACAACAGTAATTAATTTTAGTCGGCAACAGACAACAGTAATAATTTAATAATAAATTTATTTAATTAAGATGCAGTGATAAAATCATCTCTCACTGAGAAAAGGGAAAAGTTTATTGGTTTCTTACCACGTCATAAATCTAATCCCTCTAAAAAAAGTCTGGATCAAGAAATTCACACACTATGCAGGCATTAATTTTTAAGCGTTATACAATCTAACAGAATCCCATAAAGCAGGTAACAATTTTTCCCAAAAAGATGTGCTTTAACAGTTCGATTTAGCAACTCAGAATTACTATCAAATTGATTGCTCAAACTAAGAAAACATTTGATCATAAAGTCCCAAGAGGAATATTGAAAACCCACATAAAATCCAGACATAACCACAAACAACCTACTATATGCATGTCTATATTGAGCTCAAGTTTCTATTTCTATACTCAAACCAAGTTAAAGAACAAGTCAATTATCCTACACTCTTTCAAATCCAGGCTCGACCCAGATACCAAAACAACCAAGAATTGAAAACCCATCAAAGAAGTCAATAACTAAACCTCATAATCGAACCATAACAAGCTATAAAACAGTCCAATCACGCCAAAAATCAAGATTTAAGCTCAACCAAGATACCAAAACAATCCACAGATGAATATCCATCATAAAAGTTCAAAAAATTGCAAGCATAATTGAATCAAAACAAGTTAAAGAACCTGTCAATTACATTATAATATCGAAATCCAAGCTCGACCCACATTCACATACCAAAACAACAAGAGGAAACAAAACTTACCATTATGAGGTTTGAAGGAAGAGACAACAGACAAGCATTCTACACAGTGCACTCAAGCGACCAACAGCCCAGTGCGGCAGCACCCAGCAGCAAATCAACAATCATCCGTCACCGTTCACCGGTCACTCCGTCGTCGGCGTCAACATGTGGCACTGTAGTAGCTCGCAGTCGCCGGTAGGGTGAGGCACTCCGTCAAGCAGAGCTGGTCGAGTCGCGTGGTTGGACGGCATTAAACAGTGGCACTCCGTCAAGCAAATTTGGTGACTGGTAGCATGGTCGGAGGGAGACTCGGAGATTTGGTCACCGGCGGTCAGGCGTTTCTTCAAGATCTGCTCGCCGGTCGGAGTTTCTTCAAGAATCTGGTTGACGGTCAGAGATCTACAAGGTGGGTTTAGTCGGTCGCGTAGCCGGCAATAGCTAGATCTAGTCGTCGGTCGTTAAGTCTACTATCTACCGGTGTGAGAGTGAGAGAGAGAGAGAGCCGAGTGTGGTCTCAGGGAATGGGGTATCGGGGATTGGGGAACGACATCTCTGGAACGGAGTGGTGCGATTCCCGAAAACCAATTTTTTTTAGAATTTAGGGGGTGCTTCACCCCCCCCCCCCCCCCCTCGCCACAACGTAGTTCCTGCCCTGTTGCGGTGTAACCAAATACATCAAAGAAATACAAACAAATAGGGTTTAAGTAGAAAGAGAAATACGATTTGAGTTGGTTTATTGTGTGCATGCGATCAACCAATCTTTATAAGAAGGAATCACTATTGACGGCATATTTTCAGCTTACTCCCAAACCGAAAAAAAAGTAATACTACTTCCCATCGTTGGCCAACACCACCACCCTTTTAGCCACTAAGGGAATGATCTTGGATGTGATGTCGAGGGCCAAAAATAGTATGTAGAAAACTAAGCTTGCTAGTGTAATAATTGATCTAATATTACCACATTTCGTGCAACAAGCAATAATTAATGAAGTTGAAGCGTTTCAAGTCTTCAAAATAAATAGGACGCAAGGTAGCATTCCAAAGGGGCCATCTACCCAACGGGCCGAGGTAGCATCCCAGATGAACCATCTACCTGACGGAAAGGGAGTTGAAAAGCTCCCTAGCAGAGATAGTGTTCCGGAGGAGTAGCCTATCCCCGCGGGATGCTGCACATTCCGGAGAGTGGGTCGAAGTATGTTTCACGACCAAGGCAAGGGGAGCATGGTGTGGTGATAGGATAGACCAACACAAGGAGCGTGGTAGTATGACAGAGAGCCGAAGGGGGGGGGGGCGATTGTATAAGCAAAGCAGCGCAGCGCATGGGCGAGTCGGAGTGTGTATGGTACCGAGAACACGGTAGTATGACAGAGAGCCAGGGGACACGCCTGTATTAGAGGCAGCGCATGGGCGCGGCGGGGCTGCGGAGTGTGTATGGTGCCGAGGGCACGATAGTGTGACATGGAGCCATATGGGTACGTCGGAGTGAGTGAGGTGCCAAGGGCATGATAGTGTGACAGAGAGCCTAGAGGTGCGACTGTATCAGCAGCGCGGCGCATGGGCGCGACGGAGTGTGTATGGTGACGACGAGCGGTAAAGCACAAGCTTAAGTGCAAATTACTTGGACAGTATTCTCCAGAAATTCAACAAGAAGCATGGTACAGGAATAGCAAAGATATTCAAAAAAGGAGAAGGGAAAAGATACTACTCGAATGCAGCGTACAACTTCCATTTGAATTCGTGTTCCTGTCAACGTTTCTTGACATATTTCGTTTACACAGGATCTCATTTTCAATAGCAAAGACAGAGATCTAGTCTAGGAATCTGCCTGTAAAATATTGTAATTTCCCTCTTGTGTAGTCGGGACGACTTGTTTAATATAATGTATTTCCCCTCTTAACAAAAAAAATTGAAAGAATTGTATGTTCATGTGCATGTATCTGTCCTAATAATTAATTTATCCATACAGGTTAATAAATTTCCATACATTTATAGATTCTAATCTCACTTGCTTTTTATTCTCGTACCTACACAATATTTTAATACTAATATCATTAACTGATTTTTACTCATAACTATCAAGTATACACATGCAAAAACAATTTTAAATGAGATTCAGTATAGAAAAAGTAATAATCAAACGTTGGGCTTTATCTAAGATCAAGTACGGAATTATAAAGTTGCTTATATTACCTATAACATAAAGGTAATATGCGCAAGGCATATATGGGGAGAGACCATCCCCCTCCCCCCCATCCAGAGTCCGACCCTATAGCCACCACCTCCACACCTAGGCTGAAGCGAAGGCAGTGCCGCCAAGGGTGGTGATGGGTTTGATGGCGGTGATTACATATGTTGATTGATTTGGTGGGAGTGGTCATGGGTGGTATGGGTTTGATGGGGTTAGGGGTGTTGATGAATATGGTGATGGTGGTCAAGGGTGGGGATGGTTTTGGTGGGGGGTGCTCACGGTGGTGATGGTTTTTGTAAGGATGGTTACCGGTGGTGATATGCTTGGTAAGGGTGGGCACATGTGGTGATGTGCTTGGTGGGTAATGGACTTGGTTGGTGGAGATGAGAGGCAATCTTTTAGGACTAATTTTCTGGTCTTACCCCCATTTTTTGATCAAATGGAACCCGTTTTAACATTTTCCGTCGTGAAAAAAATGGACTGAAGCCTTTATAAGACACGATATTTGATAAAAGGGACCACATAGATACCAAAAATAGAAAAGGAATTTAGTGAGTTAGAAACAAAAACTCAACAGATATACAGAAATTATTTCTTTCAAGAAAATAGGACTATAGTATCAGTTATACAACATCACAATAGCCTATAGTGACAGTTATAGTGACATCTTTGAACCATCACCAAAAGCGCAGACACCAAAGATCCATTGCGATTTGCAACGCTTGTATACCCTATATGGCAAGAAAATATTTGGTGGTTATCTAACGCCACGTCATTAGCTTACGTGGTGTTATACTATCACTAGTTTTGTCACAACCAGACGATGACATCATGTGACGTTCGACAATCACTAAATATTTTTCCTACGTGACGGCTCCAAAGACACCTGGTGGCTATATCGACGGATTTCAAAAGCTGCAGTGAGTTAGCGACAACCTGAGCCGTTGGAAATGGTGCTTCGTGTGTTGCGAGGAAGGTCCGGTGGAGGCTAATGTTGATATTGATGAAATGAAATCCCAAAGAAGCAGCAGATAGTGGAGTTTTTTTTAGACTATTAGACCTTTCAAAATTCATCATTCGTTATGTGGGATCATGACTTTAAGCTGGAGTCGTGTATAAAACCAGCGGGACCAACAATAGATGTATATATATATACACACACACACACTTATAGACAAAGGTAATCAAAGATGGCGTATGCTTTAAGGGGAACGAAAAAGGGCACTAGCTTTCGGAAATAGTGTTTCAACGCACAAGTTTTTTCTCTTTTCTATCTCTCACACATATCATCAAACAAACAAGACTCATTGTGAAGCTCTCTCTCCCAGCTAATTCTCCAAGTCGGCACCGCTTTGGCAGCCTATGAGAAACCACAGCTTCGTTGTGAAGCTTTCTCTCCCAGAATTTCTTTTTCTTCCAGGTCATGCACTCCTCCTTCAACCAATCAGAATCGTTCTTCTAGGTTAAGATTTGGGTTAGAAGTCGAACATAATAATTTCTGGTTGACCATGTTCCCAGAAAAAAGATACTTTCGATAACGACGAGCACGACTGAAGTGAAAGATTTGGGTTTGAACTTCTAACAGTCTCTGGACTTCAGACTTTTCAGAATTCATCACAAAGGATATTTACTAATCAAAGTTGGCGTCTGCTTTGAGAAAGCAAAAAGGGCACTAACCAGCTTGAACGGACACAGTAACAGTTAGCACAAATCCAAGATATCTCACTACGTAGGAGGATTTGGACTATGCGTGTAGCTAGCTAGAGGTACTATGCGTGTTCATAATCTTACCTCAATTGGCTGAACATAGCAAGTGCTAGATATTTTCTCACTTTAAAAACACATGTTGTTTGTGAGCCAGTGCGAGAGAGATGGAGTTTGCAAGAAAAGCTATCCCTCATGTTGTTTGTATACCATATCCAGCACAAAGCCACATTAAGGCAATGCTTAAACTAGCAAAGCTTCTCCACAACAAGGGCCTTCACATAACCTTTGTCAACACAGAGTTTAACCACAAGCGTTTCCTCGAGGCTGGGGGACCAAACTCTCTTGATGGCTTGCCGGATTTTCGCTTCGAAACTATACCGGACGAGCTTCCTCCGTCGGACGACGCCACCCAAGACACCCTTGCTCTTTGTATGTCAGTTAGGAGAACTTGTTATGCTCCATTTCTTGACCTGTGCGCCAAGCTTGATGACCCTCCGGTGAGTCGTCAAGCTTGTTTAACATTTTCAGTCCCGAAAAAATGGACGAAAGGCTCAAGACACGATGCTTGATAGGAGGGACCAAGTAGGTACCAAAAAAAGAAAAGGAATTTTAGTGGGTTAGAAATGAAAACAGAAGGGGCATACAAAAAATTCTTTCTTACAAGAAAAGAGGACTATATTGTCAGTTTTACAGCATGACCATAGCCTATATTGACAGTCAAAGTTACGGCCTGGAACCGTCACTATAAGGACCGAAGCTAAAGATCCATAGCGACGCCTGTATACCCTATATGGCTGCTCCAAAGACACCTGCTGCTAGAGATGTCAAAGGGCCGGGCTTGGGCCGGCCCAGCCCAAGCCCATCGGGCCTGCTGTGGGGCCGGGCCGGAGCCGGGCCAGTGGGGCTGCCAACCGGGCCGGGCCGGGCCTGTCGAAGGCAAACCTAGGCCCAGTCCAGGCCCTGGCCCTAGGCCCAATATCTAGGGCCGGGCTTGGGCCGGCCCGGGCCCTTTTTTTTTTTCTTCTTGTTATTCAATTTTAAATTTCATCTCTAGGCAATATTCACAATTTAACGAACCTAATCTTTATCCTTTTATTTTATTATAAGTAATATACATATATATGTATGTATGTATATACATATTTATTTGTTAGTCATTATATTTTTTATTATATGTTAAACATTTTCATACTCTTCTTGGTGAGCTTTATTAATAAAATCTTAACACATAACAATGCTGTTGGGGGTAAAAGTGGAATTTTGGAAAAGGGGTGGAAGAAAGGGGGAAAAGCAAAAAATTCAAACAAGTGGTGGGGTCCAAACCGGGCCGACTTCGGGCCGGGCCAAACCGGGCCGTTTCCGGGTCGGGCCGGGCTTTTTCGCAGAAACTGAAGGCCTGGTCCAGGCCCCAAGCCCGCTTGTGCTGGGCCGCTACTGTTCATGGATGGGGCCGGGCCAGCCCACGGGCCGCCCGGCCCGTTTGACAACTCTACCTGCTGCTCTATCGTCGGATTTTAAAGCTACAGTAACAACCTTAGCCGTTGGAAATGGTAGCTCCTGTGTCGCGGGGAAGGTGGAGGCTAATGTTGATTATAATGAAATGAAATCCCAAAGAAGCAGCAGATAGTAGAGCTATTTCTAGAGTATTAGACCTTTCATAATTCATCATTAGTTATGTAGGATCATGACTTTAAGCTGGTGTCGTATATAAAACCAGCGGGACCAACAATACGTCTACTTATAGACAAAGGTATCGACTAATCAAAGATGGCGTCTGCTGTAAGGGGAATGAAAAAGGAAACTAGCTTTTGGAAACTGGGAGATGGAGACGGGCACGTTCTCTGTTCGCATAAACTCAAGATGTCTCCATATTCGTACATAGGAGTATTTGGACCGTCCGTTAAAAGGCGGACGGCAAGGATTAGAAGTACGTACGTGTTCAGAATTCCACCTCGAGTGGCTCAAAATAGCAAGTGCTAGATATTTTTCGCTTCAAAAGCACGTGCATGGACCTTTGCTAGAGAGAGGGAGAGAGATGGAGTTTGCGAGAAAAGCTAAGCCTCATGTTGTTTGTATACCATATCCAGCGCAAAGCCACATTAAGGCAATGCTGAAACTAGCAAAGCTTCTCCATAACAAGGGCCTTCACATAACCTTCGTCAACACAGAGTTTAACCACAAACGTTTCCTCAAGGCCTGGGGACCGAACTCCCTCGATGGCTTGCCGGATTTTCGATTCGAAACTATTCCTGACGGGCTTCCTTCGTCGGACGCAGACGCCACCCAGGACATCACTGCTCTTTGTGAGTCCGCCCGGAGAACTTGTTATGCTCCATTTCTTGACCTGTGCGCCAAGCTTGATGACCCTCCGGTGAGTAGTATCGTATCAGATGGTTTCATGACCTTCACGTTAGATGCGGCAGTGGTACTTGGAATCTCTGTTATACTTTACTGGACACTCTCTGCTTGTGGTTTCATGGGATTTTGTCAATTTCAAGCTCTCTTGGAGAGAGGCCTGATACCACTCAAAGGTACTTTCTAGCTCTTGGCTTTGAAAAAGATCTATTTTCCTTTTGGTACACCCCAGAGGAAGCTACTTCTTTTAAGAACTGCATACCACCTTCATTTGATTCGAATGTGGCCTTAATTCATGCATTTAAAAAATTCTCTACGCTAAGTACTTGGCTTTCGTTTGTTTTTGGGAAAATGCAGATGAGAGCTATCTAACAAACGGATACTTGGACACCGTCGTAGATTGGATTCCCGGTATGAAAGATATGCGCCTCAAGGATTTCCCAGGCATGGTTCGAACTACCAATCAAGACGATTTTATATTGAACTTCTGCTTGGAAGCTACCCAGAGGTCTTATAAAGCTTCAGCAAATGTTATACAAACTTTTGATGCCCTGGAACCAGATCTTGTAAATGCTCTTTCAACAATGCTTCCTGACCTTTACACCATTGGCCCTGTTCAGCTTCTTCTAAACCGAACATCATCACCATCAAAAGAAGAGCATCTCAAGTCTATTGGATACAGTCTGTGGAAAGAAGAACATGTGTGTCTCGAGTGGCTCAATTCCAAAGGACCAAACTCCGTGGTGTATGTAAATTTTGGTAGCATAACCGTCATGACACCCCAACGGTTGGTAGAGTTTGCTTTAGGACTTGCTAATAGCAACCAAACCTTCCTGTGGATAATCAGACCTGACCTAGTGGTGGGCGAATCTGCAATTTTACCGCCTGAATTTGTGGAGGTTACTAAGGAAAGAGGGTTCATTGCAAGTTGGTGCCCACAAGAGCAAGTACTCGACCACCCATCAGTTGGAGGGTTCTTGACACACTGTGGTTGGAACTCCACCATTGAGAGCTTGTCGTCTGGGGTGCCAATGATTTGTTGGCCATTTTTAGCCGACCAACTGACAAATTGTAGATTCATTTGCAAAGAATGGGAGGTTGGCATTGAAATTGGAGATGTGAATGCTGAGAAAATCGAGAAGCTTGTAAGAGAGTTGATTGAAGGAGTTAAGGGAAAGAGAATGAGGAACAAGGCCAGAGAGTGGAAGAAAAGGGCAGAAGAGGCTACTGCTTCAGATGGGCCATCGTCACTGAATCTGGAAAGATTGGTGAAAAATCTATGGTCCCATAGAACTAGCATTTCTTCTTAAATTATGATTCTCCGCGCTATTGCAGGTTCCAGGAAGGTTCAATATTGATGTATCTTCCCACTGAATCTATCTATACTATAATAATATGAACGTAAAACCCTGAAGTTGGGATCCTAGTACGATTACACGGAAGCCGCCATGCCCCACCTGAATTGCCAATTACCTCTTTAAGATAATAATTCAAAGACTATCAGTTGTTTTATCAACACTAGACGGCTGTAGGTTTGACCTGTCAAAAGGATACCTGTCGTGTAAGAAACACAGGACAACAAGAACAAGGCCACATTATAATCGTTTACGTAATGTGTAGACTGCAACATTTTTCATCAAATGTCTCCTAATTTTCGAGTCAGCAATCATTCTAAATCTCTAGAAATACTTTACAAAATCTATTCAGGGGCGCAAACCCCCCCAAAAAAATAAACTATCGCCAATTGTCTCAAAAAAAAAAAACAGCACGAACTAGTCAAGTGCATTAACTTAGTGCAGTATATATTCAGTTGTGCCCCGAGCTGTACATGACCACATTCCTGTAGCTCTTTCTTTCAGATCCACTTCGATTTGAGGACCCGGAATTTGGTCCACTGCCCTATCATCTTCAAAACACCTTCAACAGGTTTACTCTTATTCCTGAACAGCCTATTTTCCTCTCCATCCAGATGCTATAAACAGTAACAGCCATACTTAATTTGCCATACGTGGTTGTGAAGCTTTCGCCTCGAAACTTTCGCTAGTGCATATTCCAGTAGTTGAGATAGCTAAGAGAGTTATCTTTAAATCAGAAATCTGGAGAAACTTTGTCCATACTATATATGATATTGAGACTGCAAGTCATGAAAAAATGATCTATCGTATCATCCCGGTGTTGTGAGCATAGAGGACAGGTATCCTCGGTCACAATATTCGACGACTTCAGCTTATTATCCATAGGATAACAGCCATTCTGGTATATTACCATCAAACAAAATGTACGCAAAAAGTATTCTTCAAGATGTTCCCCCCGTGAAACTATAGCGGCAAACATCACCTTAAGGACCGCAATTGCAAGAAAGCTTGTTCACAAACTTCTTTCTAAAGTAAAACCTATAGAAAACACCAAAAGGGGAAGTATAGTTCACAACTTCTTTTGAAAGTAAAATCTGAAGAGAACACCAAAAGAGGAATTACGCCCTTGTGCAATTAATCAGATACAGCAAGATGTTCGTTATTAGGAACGTACATGTCCAAACCTATTCTGCACACACTAAAAAAAAAGAAAATTCTTTAACAAAATGAATCAACTGATATATATGATGTTATAAGGATCAGCAAAACAAAAACAACTTAGTCAAATGAAATACAAGTGTCGCCAAACAAAATGTAATATTACCATTCTATAAAGTGCATTGACAAGATGGGGTTGTTATAGCTTGCTGAAACAAAGCTTTGCACTTTCAGAATCAAATGAGAAAAGAGAATAATTTTAGAAATGGTACTAACATGTTGAAACGGCTCAAAAGGGGAAGGGGAACCAGCATCATAAGACTAACATGAAAATTATGTCAGCTTCAACTGATTGAGAACAGCCAGACACTAAGGGGGCATGTGTACCCGGAAAAAAAAAATATATCAGTGTTTTGTATTCTGTTTTAATTCTTCAGATTTTAGTATTCAGTTCTAAAATCGTATTGTGTACTTTTAATTTTTTTCATATCTACTTTTTCTATTTTTTCTGTACATTTTTCATTTTCATTTTTACCAACTTTTTTGGATCAATTATTGCATGTTTAGCATTTTTTACACGATTTGTACACGTTCTTTCCATTTTAACCCTACTTTTTTAACCCAATAAATTATTTCTATACTCTTCATTTATCTTTCCGACAACCATTCGTACCACTTTTTTACTCCTCCCAATCAAGTCATTACTCAATTTGTGACAAAACCTTTCCACGTAGGGCCCACCCGATTCATGCTTCACACCAAGATTCCCTTCTTCACGCCAATGTTCCCCCTCCCCGTTCCTCTTCCTTTCTTCCCTGGGCCCACGTATGTGAGTGACATTCCCTTCCCATTCCCGGTTCGTGTAGTTCCTCTTTCTCTTTTTCTTTTCCTTTTTATTCTTAACCTCCCATCACCCCATAAAAAATGCATCATTGAATCAATCTTCCACTTACTAAATTAAATGTAGAAGAAACGATTAAATAAAAACAAGATTAAAAGATTGAGCAAAATTATTGTTCACGAGAGTAAAAGATTTAACAAAATTATCGTTCACATTAAAATGAAATACAATGAGGTAGCCTTTTAAAAGGATATGTCATTGTTTATAAACGTATTTACGCAAAAGGGTCTTTTTGATTTTATCTAATACATGATCAACTTTCTTTTCACAAGGTCTTGTCTTTTTCAATTTCTTGGATATAATCTACTATCAGGACAAGGGTCTTTATATTTTGCTGAGAGCGTTAGATGTGACTATTTACGGCCTCCTTCAATTAGATTCCCTTTAACAATAAGTCAAAAAAATTCATAGTTTCACAAACCCTCACCACCATGCATTACGAAGGTTATTTTACATATGGTTCACTTTTATGAAAATAAATAAAGCAAGGAAAAAAAACTCATTATTTAACGAACATCGTCAAAAATAGAAAAATTCAAGTTTACCTATTGTTACTTTTACATATATAAGTAAAGATGGAAAAAAATAGAAAAAAAAGCTTTTAATAAGTTTATCACCGCGTTGGTAAGCATATTACAACGTGCACATAATTAATTAATTTACCGCAGAAGCGTGACACACAAGGCCATGGATAAAAAATGAATACATAAATTGTTAAATAGCAAGAAAAAAATCCAAGTTTAACCAGCGTTGTCATAATACAAATAAAATTCATAGTGAAACATACATTACCCAAATTAAAATCATAAAACATACGGTGGCGGCGACACATTGACAATCAATAACTACCTGTTACCCAACACATTGACGAACATTACGTAGATGTAACCCAAAAATCACCCACGGCAGCGGCTATTAGTAGCTGTAACATGATCCCTCCATATATGATCAGTCAATCCATCCCTGAAGTTGGCCATGCGGTTACACGCTGCCTGAGACAAGTCGGGACTTTCGAAACAGATGCCTTATCTCCATGTACTCAAATTCTTTCTGCCATGAAATCATTGAAGAGAGGGTCGTCTAGCGTATTTAGGCAAATGAAGTTGTGTAGAACAAAACAAGCGTTGACGATACCGTTTTGCCTAGTCAAGTTGTAGTTCGACATTAGCCTTAGAATTGGGAACCTGGCCTTCAGAACTCCAAAGTATCGTTTAATAACATTACGCAAAGATGCGTGTTCGTAGTAAAACATTTTCCTAGGCCCTCTTTGTGCATTTCTTAGTCCCTGAAAGTCGTGAAGGTGGTAGCGCTCGCCACGACATGGGGCTAAATAATCATCCACATTATTGTACCCACTATTGACCACAGTACTTCTCTGCGAACCAAAATCGGTGTATCGTCTTCAAAATAAATTTTGAAATTTAAACTCTAACTAATGATAATACAATCATGAAGCGGTAACCCATTTACTTAATCGGAGGGGGCCAAGGGAAATCAACATCGGGTGATGTGATGACTTCGGCATGAACTCTTGAATCTTTCACACTTCCCTCCCATCCCACATTGACAAATGTGAACATCATGTTGAAGTTACAGGCGGCCATCACGTTCTAGGATATATTCCCTTTCCTTGCACGAGATGCATTCATCTTCGACTTGGGTACAACGACCGCCACGATTGTACCGTCAATCACACCAATGCAATCATGTAGAAATAAGGCTAGATTAAATCACGTTAGTGAGCGGTCCAACATTAATCTAATTTACGAACAACATAGTCTTAATTGAAGCTGGTATCTTGAAGTATGGGTAGTACTTCGATTGTTTAGTATGTGCGGATCAACGTCGTCCATAGCCTGCGGCTTTATGATTAACATCCCTAGGTAACCCAAAGCCCGAGCAACACGTTTAATGGTTCGGCGTATGGTATCAAGTGAGCGTTGAAACCGTTCACACAATTGCCGCATTCGTTCTGTGTGACTAACACAATTCAAGAAAATGTCCAACGCCTCTTCAACAATGACGTGAGTGTGTGCGTCATCTCTAAGCCATCCATTATCCCTAAGAGTCGCTGCCAATGTTCTAAATGCATCCAGATACATCCTCATTACATTATACATCCTAGACAGATGACCATTCACTAATTCTTCAACATGAGCACTCCTAGTGAGTACATACGTATACATAGGCCTTGGGACCCTATCTAATACTGCACGTCTACGTTCTATTTCTTCTAACATGTAAATGTCATGAAGGTCATCATCTGACGATGATGTGTCACCATTAGGCCATGTAGCATTGGCTTGCGAGGATGACATTGTAGTATAACAATTATGTGAACGTTAACTTCAATAACCTGCTACTAAATGAACAAAATATTTGTCAAGCAGCGGTTTATACATACAAGCACGCTAATATAAGATAAAACATTGCATATATTTCAAAGAGTCAACATTACTATAAAATAAAAATCATAATCTACCACATTGATGATTCCAAAATTGCCACTGATACACAACAGTGGAACTTGTCAAACACAAATGTTTAGCGAATAGAATTAGCAGAAAACCCACACATAGCATTCATTGCATTCCAAAAACACAGTTCATCATAACCAAATACGGGGTCCTAGGGAACCAAAGACGCCAACCACTGCAAGTGGCGGAAATCGGGGATTTCAATGAACATGATGCGAATATCTCTCTCTTTAAAAAAATTCATTGCAGCCACGTATTGCTCTCCAGGAACGTCCGAAATTTGATTGAGTATCTGCAGGCACCTGCTAATACTGTACACATCATCGACGTTGTGCTCTTGTTGGAATTTGGAGGTAACCTCAAGCTGATATTTTTGTGCTTTGGCCTTGGAGCACTTCGTCCATGCATCAAGCGCGATATCAATTTTCATGGACTTGGACCCCTTGCTAAAACGCGCGTTGACGGGGGGTACCATCTTACCTACGTTTCGTCCCCACATCCGTACCAGGAATATTATCGTCAATGTCAATAGCAACTCCCCTCTTACTAGAAGCTCTGACATACTCATCGTATTTCTCTTTCTTCTTAGCACAAGCCAAAGGTCGATGCATTGAAGAACGTGCAAGTTACCGATTGTCGTAGACTCCGCGTAAATCAGGACCAAATTGTCGTAATTTGCACATCCCTTCTCACGGAATTGCCTAACCCCTTTGTTCGCCTACAAAGAAACCATCGTAAAACTTGGTGTGTTGTACGTATATAGTTAAAGGGAGTACAGTGTATAGTTAAGATGAGTGTAGTACCATTATGTAGTTAGTCCAAACGTCGTCTAAAGCAGTGCATGTCTGGGTTGCGTGATCCCATCCAAACCCAGTGTGATTCCACAACTTGGTAAACTCGCAATACCTAATACGCAGCCTACTATGCTTTGACTTTAGTTGTGCCCGTTTGAACCATGTGCCAGTTATCACGAACAAGTCATTTTCAATATGCTCCCACTGTTTGTCATTAAAGGTGGAAGACTGATTGGGATGTTTCTTTTTTAGCTCTGCCATTAAATTGATAAATATCGTCTCTACGAGCAGAGGCCACAAAGCTTCGTCACTTTTCTCGTCATCGGAAACCCCTCCTCGAAAACCAGAATTGTTCTTAAACGCTTCGAACATCTACAATTACGCGCACAGACATATTAAAACCTCACATTTTTTCGAATTCAGGTCATGTAGCTACTTTGCATGTACAGTTAATGATAGGGTTGTAATGTGCAAAGTAATATACCAATATACAATGCAACGATTAATAAAGATACTCAACATAAATACAACATACACGGCTGGTTAAAAATGTTCACAAATAGCGTTCAAAGCACATTGAAAACATATAAGAGTATAATACACGTCTCTTTAACAACAAATGACAACTAAAAGGATGCGGGTTCACTCCTCGGGCCACTATTGGCCCTCATCCATGCCATCAGGGGCATTGGGAGAAATGGTGGTGGAGACTCGTCATGGAATTGTATTCCGCTTTGTCTACCAAATCTTTGAGAAGCAATTGCTAGGTCCACCGTGGGTGGTGCTGCCGGAGGAGGTTGTTCGGGAGGTTCAATACGTCTTTCCCACCTAGATTTGTAAAGGACATGCAACACTGGCATCACTACGTTTACAATATTTTTTAAAAACACAGTTGAAAAATCCAGAGACCTGCAACTCACATTCTTCCCATGTCCCGTAAATGTCGGACCTTCAACCCACAAATACAACATACCAACGAGGCATTATTATCCCTAACATAAAAAACGACATTTATAGCATCAGATTTCTCAAAGCTTTTAGTGTTAGCATTTAAACTGAAAAAACAACAAGACCATTTGCTACCAAGTCTTGACTAGTTGTGTTACGAAAAGACATTTATTGGAAAACTTATAGTAATACAACATAGAAAAAACTGATCTACTTTCACTGTTCTTGATTCCTTGCCACTGGTACATATAAAGAAGAAAAAACTTTTGATGTCATTACCGGTTGAATGTTTTTAGTGACAAAAACCACTTAAACAAAAGGCTATATTAACGATAAAATGTTGCCACCGATTATACCATTATCGCTAAAATGTAATCATGAATGCAATAAAGAAAATGCTTATCAAAGAGTTTTAGTCACAAAAAAGCGAACTTGGAACACATTGTCCTCTATATCAAAATTTCATTACTATTGGGCCTATACATGACTAGAATATGTTACTTAGAACACGTTATACCTCTCCAGAACTATGCTCGCACCGGACAAGGTCTACCAACAAGGGAAATAACCCTGCCACATACCTCCTAAAAGAATCACTCTACTTGTGGCCTTAGTATCTGTTTTATTTTACCACAGGATAACTTGCTACCAAACGATTTGATGTCTGCTAATAAATCTTAATTTTACCTCCTTCCACTCGATCCTTATGTGGGCTCATATAGATCTTAATCTGACCTAAGTTTCAACGGATTCTTGGTTCATTTCCACTTTGCATGACAGTGAAATGAATAAAGTAGACAGAGGTCCATTTTGGTGGCAGACACGGGCCATGCACGGTAGGTGTAAAGGCTCCATAAAAATGGACATATGATGGCAAAAGAATCCTATACTTACACTGCAAATTCAGTTAAAAAAAGCTTTACAATCCACAAAAAAACAGCAAGACACTGATCATAGAATCACCACTTCAGATGTACATTATGATTAATCATCTAGTTTATGAGCATAAAGGGTCCATAGCATCAAAATCAAATCCACCCAGGTGCACTTTCACATTTATATATAGGAGAAAGATAATATTTTCATATATAGAATTTGTCCATTACTTCGGACAGTTAAAACCCTAATTCATTTTGCAAAGCAGAGTAGTTATAGTAGATCTTAATCCAACAAAGAAGCTAAAAAGGCTTTGATGGTGCCTCTTTCTCGATCTCTCTAATTTCTTGGTAGTTATAATTAGAGTGCTCGATCGCCAAAACATTCATATCAGTGCATGCAAAACTCTTTTTGCCAGAGCAAATGTACGCCTCCAAGGCATGCAGTACGACCCTGTAACGCAAGGATTCCTCTGGCATGAAAGATTCTCGCTCTGACAGTAGTACCAACCTACTTAATTTCTAAGGCAAGCAATAATACTAAACCCTGTAATGCAAGGATTCATGTTTATTTATTTTTCTCTTGTTGATTTCGTTTTTTCCTTCTTTTTTCCTGGAGGGGTTTGAGGAGATAAAGGGGGGTTAGGGATGGAAATTGGTATTGGGATATATATAAGGAACAAGTAAAGCCTCATCTATTTACAATGCACCACTCATGTAGCAGCATATTCAGATTTTGCATTCCAGGCTGCTAAATGCATTTTCAATCTTGTGCAAGCATAGTTGGTGAAATGAGAAAAAAGCTGATGTTTTGATAAGTTTAGCTATATTATAAGAAATGCTGTGCATCCCTCCAAGATCTCTCCAGGAAGAAGAAACCCGATATTGGTTTTGCCATCTTTAACTGAACACAGAAAAAAGACTGGTCTGAAATAAGTCTATGCCATTCCTTGGAAACACACTTCAGTGAGAGCAATGTTTTGGTACACAATCTAGATAGCACATCAATTACAAGGTCATCATTTGCAAACCAAAGCACCCTCATTTCTAACAGAGTCCTGTAAGGACAAGGGAAAATTTAGAGACATTGTGCACAAACGGAGCTCATGACCTCTGGTTTGAGGCATGAGGAGGGACACTTTCGACCAAAGACCTATAAGCATATGTCTTTTTGTCCTTTAAGTAGAATCGCCAAAGCACATCAATTACAAGGTCATCATTTGCAAACCAAGCACCCTCATTTCAAAAAGAGTCCTGTAAGGACAAGGGAAAATTTAGAGACATTGTGCACAAACAGAGCTCATGACCTCTGGTTTGAGGCATGAGGAGGGACACTTTCGACCAGAGACCTATAAGCATATGTCTTTTTGTCCTTTAAGTAGAATGGCCAAAGCACATCAATTGCAAGGTCATCATTTGCAAACAAAGCACCCTCATTTCTAACAGAGTCCTGTAAGGACGAGGGAAAATTTAGAGACATTATGCACAAACAGAGCTCATGACCTCTAGTTTGAGGCATGAGGAGGGACACATAGAATCGCCACCAACTCAGCTTCTTCCATTGGCCAAGTCAAACAGTAGATGGATCTGCTTGTCTCTAATGTCTAATGTTCCTATTCAAGCTGGGCTCATCCTCTAATAGTCTAAAACAGGATAGAAATTTCCCTTTTTGTCTTGTATTGTATCAAAAACAGCAAGAATGAACAGGTTATTCACAAGCTGTTCGGCACCAATCTGAGACAACCCTTGTCAAAAACCAAAATCTCTAGAGTTCAAAGATCATAGACAACCCACACCAAATTAAATTACTCAAAACAGAACAATTTAGACTACTTTTTGACAAATCACAGCGAGAAATCTCAATAATCATCATTAGCCAAACCAAACATCGAAATCAATGAAGAGAAAACAGAAACTAAAGCGAAATTATGGATTGATCGACGAAAAAGTAAAAGAGAGTGAGATGGTCAAAACCTTGAGGAGCTGTGCAGGAGGTGGGACTTTGTTCTCTCCCGGTCACAGAATGGTGAGTGCTTGTTTGGGAGACGGCAGGTACCGGCGGCGTGTCCGTCGTATTTAGACTGAGTCTTCGGCAGCCAGAGGTCCGTCTCGGTGCAGCTTCTCCGTTGATTTCGGCAGATATGGGAAGGGCTTGAGAATGAATTGAGGAGCTGTTATTCATGGAAGGTAGAGGAGATAAATGAGAGAGAGAGAGAGAGAGAGAGAGAAAGCAGAGAGAGGAGAGCTAATGACTGTCTCCGACTTGACATTGCAGCTGGGCGTCAGAAACTTTGGCCAAAAAATTGTGAACAGTAGAAAGGATTTGGTATTCTCTGACACAGAGAATACAAGAAGCGGAAAAAGGTGAAAACACCCTTTGGGTGTTTTCAGTTTTTTCGGTACTGTTTGGATTTTTTATCCAAAACGAAACTGGAAAAAAATAAAAGTAAACGAAAAAAGGCATCTTTTTCATCATCATTACAAAAAACGAAAACGAAGTTGCGTAAATGTACAGCCCCTAACAGTTCTATATTCGCAAAAAAGGTTCAACAGACCCATCATCTAAAACCCGCAACGAAAAACAAGTTTCAAAACTAGACAAATGGAGTTCTATACTTAATAAGGCTTTTCACTGACGGCCACTGCAAAAGGGATTACCTATTCTAGCCTGTAGAATAGAAGTTAGTAAGCTCCCGCCTTCTCCACGTCATCGATCTCCCAATGGGCACCCATCTTAGTCAACCATCATCTTTGTCTTGCCTCACTTCTCCTCACTTGCTCTTCCCAATGCCAATCTAAGCATTTATGCATCAGATGGGAGTGAAGACTACTTGTCCTTGAAGTTGGAATGACGATCGAGTATGTGGTCTATTAAAGGGTGCTTTCCATTTCGATGGGAGGTAAACGTGCCTGTTAAATTGGTGAAACGTGAATTACACTATACTAAAGGTTCTAAAGGATGCAATTCGTTTTCTTTAGGGAAATGCCAAAAATTCTCCACAAATTTCATTTCAGATGAAGGAGCATAATACCCTTCCACACATAAATAAACAGTACAGCCCAAGACCATCAACACTAAAAGGAGAACAACTAAAATAAAAGAGAAAATAGTTCACGAAAGAAAAGTTTCCAGAATGCCTAAGTTCTGACAAAGTTCTCAGTTGGAGTAAAGTTTTGGCACCTTACTCAATTTGAGAGGACTCCATCCATGATTAAAGAGCAAATATCTCTGCACGAACCCTCAGGGTCCTACTAGAATCATCAAACACTGTTCTTCCTTTCTTGCCATATGAAATACAGCGACTGAAAGAACAAGGCTGGTTATATGCTTTTCCCGTCAACTGCTAAGAGGCACCGTGAAGATATAACTGACAATCCATGTTATGGTTCAGACTACTTTTAGGCATAGTTAACACACGAGAAAGAACATTTTATTGTCGTGTAACCACAATCATCTTTAAAGAGACAAGTATATGACCTTGAACATGAAACACATAGATAGAGCGCCAAGGAAATCAAGATGTTACTTAATTCCATTTACAAGAAACAACACATATCTTCCACTTTGACAAAAAATATTCGACGACAAAGCAAGCATTTGGTAGAAGATAAATATCACCTAAAACCGGATTCACATAAATTTTGATTAAGCGACACTTACATATTTCCCAGGATGAATCTCATCGAGTTAATATTCACTTCCAACGCAATCCTCAGCCAAGTAGGACCAAGTTAGAGATCATCTATCCATCCATGTAAAAGAAATCCTCGGGCCATAACATGTGATCAGAACTGCAGGGCTGAATAGCATCGCATTATTGAAGAGAAAGACAGCTAAGCACTTCATGTTTCACTCTCACTAGAAGACAAACCAGTTTAGCATGCGTCCTGCAATAGTATACACTATGCACATAGTGATAATATGAAGACCATCACAAACTGAACCTGAATTTGTTGCTGTTAAAGTCAGATTTCAACCCAAACACTGGCCATGCTTTCTAATCAGCTCTATACTCTCTGCAATTGTTGACCCAGCAGTTCCGACGAAGCCAAGGGAAGCACAGTGGCAAATAGTTTCCTGTATGTATAAAAGTATATCAGGTAGTAATCGAGGATGACAATGCTGCTCAAATCCATCAAAAGGCTTCGAAGCAGACAGAAAATTCCTTCTCCCTGCAGCCGCAAGATTCTTTGCAGTTATTCTCACCAACTCATCGTCCTCTCTCAGAGAAAAAAGCTTAAATGCACCTGAATCTCTCGCTAAATCCCCCAAGTAAGTTCTTGTCCAATTACCTAATGGAAGATCAGTCATCACAAAGATATGAATAGGGAAAGGACCCTGATGTTGGAAAGATTCTAACTTCTGTTTCAATCCCATAAACGTAGATTTCCAATGGTTCTTAAACTGCCCATCTAATAGCCTAAGCTGTGCACAAAGAAAAGGAGCCTCAATCGTCTGAAGAGCAAATTCCTTCCCTGCACTTGTAATTTCAGGGACGAAAGGAAGAAACTGAATCTTCTCAATCAGAGAATGTATCCTTTGGTTGCTTGGAGCTTCATGAATATCAATGTGTGACTCAGAGCCCTTATAAGAGGCTGTGAAGACGCTACCGAATGCCAGAACAGTGGCTAATTCAGCTTCAGAACCAGGACCGAGGGTCTTATATATGTCTCGCCGTTTTCTAACGAAGGAAAATTTTCTTTTCTTCTTGAGTTGTTCGTCAGGTTGGAATGAATCCAAAACCCCATCTTCACCATCTTTTTGGTAGGTCCAAACTGTTGTTTTACAATCTTCATCCAAACCATGCACACAGCCATTCATATCACCATCATACCCAGATAGTAGAGACCCACATCGTCTTAGGCTCTCAAAAAAAGAAGATTCTTTGTCTGGGTCTTTATTGCAAGCAGACTCTATATTCACATGACACCACATAGATACAAAAACTCTGAAATCTATCACTCTAACTGCTGAAACAGACACCACTGATGAAATATCAATAACGTCAGCCATGGATATATACCTGCAACCATAAGTTTAAGCAACATATTTTACAATAGACCAAGTAAGACTTCCTACCAACAAATCAAATTCCTCATTAAAGAGACGCACCAACCAAAATCAGATATCACGACATGATCCAACGATTTGCCCAAAAATTTTGACAGGGCATATACAAACATGTGTTTCCATAAAATACAATCATTTCGTAAAGTCAACTGTGTTCAAATACTAATCTTGAAATTCTTAAAAAGTCAAATTTAAAAAACTGACCAAAGAGATGAATTATATGTGAATGAATTTATACATTAATACACGCACACTAATTAACTTGCCTGCGACTGCGAACGAGCTCGATCACGTGATTCCAAACCGACAGCCGAAGTTCCCTAGCACTCGTGACCCTAAATTTGGGACAGCTGCCGAGAACAACAGCGTGGTGATCCAGCACCGGTGGCACAATTAGGGTTCGGTTGAGTATCGCCGACATTAAGAGAGCGTTCTTGAGCTCGGACAGCTGGTTGCTGAACCCGCTGTGGGGCGCGTACCAGAGGAATTTGCCTCCTAGGGCTTGAGATTGGGCGCATCGCGGGCGGTGGGCGGGTCGGAGATTCGTGGAATTTTGGAGGAGAGAATTGGAAATGTGCTTGTAGGAGATGAAGAAGAGGAGAGAGAATAAGAGGAGGACGATAATGGGGAGGAGTGGCGATCTGTGATTGGGCGGCCTCTTCTTCCATCTGCTGCCGCCACCGCCGCCGCCTCCTCTGTACAAGTCCATCTCTCTCGGAATTTCTCTTCGGATTCAAGGAATCGCACCATCTCAAGCGACAACTTCTGGTTTTCTTTTGTCGCTAACCTTTGTCAAACAACGATGTTGTTGCCAGTTAACTTACAGCCTGCTAGTGGTGTGGCCCTGCTTTCTGGAATCTCGCTTTGCGTCGCTGATTTTCTACTGTGGTTTAGATGTAATCTTTTGGAGATGTTTAATAAAACTTAAAAGTTAAATTCTGAAAAAGTTAATCGTTTGAATTCGTAAAACTGAATACTTTAAATGATTGAATTTTTACTAAAAAATAAGTTAATTTGTTTTGTAAGCTAAAAATATATGACTGAAAATTGTGTCATTTACGAATTTATCCATTTTACCAAAATTTTGCTATTAGTTATGCACTTTATAATTTTTTTTTGGCCAAATCATGTAGGTGGTTGTCACGGCATCAGTGATGGAAAGGTGTCAATTGTGACGGTAGTGGTGTTGGTAATTATAGTGGTAGCTTTAGGTCTACGAGTTGGCCTTCACCGCAGCCGACAAGAACTTGGCCTCTGCAGTCAGATATAACATTATGGACCCTTACCATGGAAGAGAGGTGCACGTCGTGGCGGTGGGTGGCGGGATGCAAGCGTCGTCAGCAAGTCGGCGTTGTGGATGGGCGATTCATTGGCAGATCATTGGAGGCGGTGTCGTGGATCGGCAATTGGTGGTCGTGGGTGTATGCAGTCGGCGATTCAGGCCGGGGTTCCAATTCGCGACCGTCAGTGCTTGTCGTGGTGTTAGCGGAATTGGGGAAACGTTGACAATGGTTATGATTGTCAAGATGTTGTACCGGGCAGTAATGTGTGGGATAATGAAAATGGTTGTGGTGGTGGATCATGGTGATGGCGACAGATTGATAATATTTATGGAGGTGTAATTAACAACGACGATGGCAGCAAAACAGGAGGAATTGATGGTGGCCCTGGTTGGGACATTGGTGTTGAGGTGGGTGGTGGTGGGGGTGCGGGGCGAGATGATTGTTGGCCGATGCCAGGTCTAGTGGTCGTGGTGGTGCTCTGTGTGGTGATGGGGGTTGTGTTAAATGATGCTCTTTTTATTACTTCTAACAAAGTTTAAATGTTGAATCTCAAAACAATAACTAAAATTAAAAACCCAAAACTCCAAAATTGAGTTTTTAAAAACAGTCATGTTTTAAAAGCTGGTTTTCCAAAATGAAAAAAACAAAAACAAAAACTGTCTGTCAAACGGTTTTTTCCTCAAATTTATAAAATTAGAGAAAAACTGAAAACAAAAACTCTGTCAAACACTACCTCGAGTTTCAATAAGGGCATTGTATCTGGTCAAGCGTATTTCTCTAAAAGTGTTTAAAGACTATTTTGAGAAAGTGTTTTAATCACGTTGGATTGTTTCGATACTTTTTTTTTTTGCCAAACACCACATGTACATGTTTGACCAATTTCAAATGAATATTGAATTACTTCTATGAGTAGTAGAAGTCACAATTTTCTAAGTTCAAAATATAAAATTAAGGTTGAGATCTCTACGGTGAATAGTGAATTTCTACTTAAAATATGTTAGATTCTACAAATTCAAGATACCCAATATTGGACTAGCCACTTTGAATAAATTTTACTGGTACTTAGAATTAATTTCTAATCTTAAAGTTCGAAAGTGTCAAATTAAAGTGAGCTAGTTCAAATAAGGAGTGAAATTATGGATTTGGGTCGTGATATTCCATCTACCTCACCGCCAGCTTGATCTGAATGAAAATTGTCCACACCAATGGGTCTGAATTTAGAGGAAATAGAACCTCAATGTGGTCACAAGATAGCACTTGGCTACAATCTACCAAAGCAAGCCTCTCTTAACCCTCTTTTAGGCAAGATTTTGGCTGTACAGAGTTTATTAGGTCCACAACTACACAGTTGCAAAGATAATTCAACCCCCTGGTACACATTTCTTTATTCTTCAGACCAACCAAACATACATATAAAAATAAGTTCCATCACCTTGCGTACCTGTTTGGAGATCAATCAAGATTGATTCTCTCCTCTATTTGCAGATAGATGCTCAAGCATCCAAACAAAACATGGCAACATGTATATAAAGATGTAGTGCTTCCTTGTGAATTCATCCTGAGATCAAGCAAAATGAGTTGCTTGAAAGTTGAGATCACATCCAGAGAACTCATCAAACCATCCCTCCCAACTCCCCACAGCCTCAGAAGTTTCAAGCTCTCCCTTCTGGACCAACTTTCTCCTTTTGTATATGTCCCTTTTATTTTCTTCTATGCACCATTTGAGACCCCTGAAGCCAAGGCCTCCCTCACACCCGACCTGCTTAGAAAATCCCTATCTCAAGTACTAGCAAAATTCTACCCTGTATCCGGGCAAATCAAAGGCAACGTAGAAATCGAGTGTAACGATGAAGGCGTTGTATTTTCAGATGCCAAAGTGAATTGTAGACTAAGGGAAATCCTCGAACAACCCGAAGCTGATCTGATTAATCATCTTCTTCCGTCAGAATACCATTCGGTCACTAAATCACATGAAAAGGTCCAGTTTGCCGCTCAACTCAATACTTTCAGCTGTGGTGGGATGGCCATTGGCATGTGTTTCTTACACAAGATCTTTGATGGAAGCACAATAAGTTCATTTATCAATGCTTGGGCTGCCACTGCACGGGGGATAGGCGAATCCGTGCTATCGCCTAGTTTCTTGGGAGCAACTCTGTTTCCCCCAAAAAACTTGTCAGGGTCGTTTCAGTTTCACAGCCCTAACATACCGAAGGCCAAGTGTATTACCAAAAGATTCGTGTTTGATGGCACAAAAATCGCGTTCCTAAGGGCAAAAGTAACACAACATTCAGGTTTGGACCGTCCAAGTCGCACTGAAGTAGTGTCGGCACTGATCTGGAAATGCGCCATGGAGGTGCGAAACGAGAAATCGGGCTATATAACCCCATCTGTTGCTACACAAACTGTCAACTTACGGCCTAGGATGAATCCGCAATTGGCGGGAAACTCTGCCGGGAATATTCTTTGGCTAGCAATGGCAGTAACGCCAACAAGTTCAGTCAAAGGTGAAATAATGCTGCATGATTTAGTGGGTGAAATGAGAAAAGAAATAAGGAAATTTGGCAGCGAATTTGTGAGCAAGATGCAAGGTGAAGATGGGACAGTGGTGGTATGTGAATCTTTTAAAGAGAGAGGAATGTTGTGCTCCAAGTACAGGGATGTGTATAGGTTTACAAGCTTACACCAGTTCCCACTTTATGAAGTCGACTTTGGCTGGGGAAAGCCTGCTTGGATCAGCAGTGCTGGTATGGATTTCAAGAATGTGATTGTTTTGATGGATACATTGTCCAGTGATGGGATAGAGGCTTGGGTGACCCTGGATGAACAAGATATGGCCATTTTCGAGCGTACTCTCAAGCGAGCGATCACCTTGTATCATGAACCAAGATTGGAGCCATTTGATGTCGTGCTCATTTAGGTATAATCGGCTTATTTAGGTATACTGCATGAGAATGTTCCCGAGTCTCTCTGAATTTTCGTGAGTCCGTGACATTAAGGTACAGTGACTTGACGGCTCTTGTGCAAACAACTTACACGCTTCCACTGCAAATAAATTTTTTTTTTCCTTTGCCACATTGTCGAAGCATAGTCCATTTTAATATAGGAAATGATGATGATGATCGCACAGTTGGAAAATCAAAATCATCTTAACTTTTCTGTTTCATGATCTGTTGTTTACAAGTTAAATTGTGTAGAAAATACTATACGTTAAGGCAGAGGAAATCTGCAGCTTTTTGCAATCCACAGTAACGGGTTCGGTAAACCACCATGAAGAGCTTTCTGATTGACCTGTTGATTTACAATGGTGCACAACGATGCCTATTGCACTTCTTCCTTTTTCTCCTTTGGTAATAGACAGAGCTATAATTTATATGATCCTTAAGTATAAAGATTGAAACCAGCAGCCTCGGATTATCCCGTGAGGCCTCTGCCTTTTGTTTAGGTCCCGTTGTATACGAGATTTTCCCTGTAGGTTGAGATCTTTATTGTGTGATCCAATTCATTTTTCATAGCACTAACACACCCAACAAATAGCTTATGGTGAAAGAAAAGGTCAATTATTATTCAAATTTAGCTTGTTCGTTTTTT